>JACEGR010012342.1:0-11872 GCA_014170235.1 Listronotus bonariensis | reverse complement strand
TTTTCTTATTGCTGACAAATCAAAATCGAAATCTAAAGCTTTCGACCAAGTCTGGCATGACGCACTTCTTAATAAACTTCCCTCCTATGGTCTTTCAACTAAACTCTGTACTTGGCTCTCTAGTTATCTATCTGATCGACGTATATCAGTTATTGTGGACGGCCATTCTTCAAGCTTTCACCAAGTAAATGCTGAAGTCCCTCAGGGCTCAGTTCTGGCACTAACATTGTTTCTTCTTCACATCAACGACCTTCTTTCTTCCACAACCAATCCCATTCATAGTTATGCTGACGATAGTACCCTTCACTCCACTTCTCAGGTTCCCAAACCAATCTCTCGACCCGACTTGGAAAGCAAACGCAGGGCGATGCAGATATCTCTTTCACAGGATCTCAGTTTGATATTGGATTGGGGCGCCAAAATCTCGTTCAATTTAATGCATCCAAAACAGAATCATGTTCCTTGTCGCGAAAAAAATCATCAAACACTCATTCTTTGCTTATAAGTGGCCAGGTTTTGCAGAGCGGGGACACATTTAACCTTGTGGGCGTCACATTTAAGAATAACCTTAATTGACATAAACACATTGTATCTATAGCCACCGCGGCTTCAAAAAAGCTTGGATTTCTTTTCCGAGCCAAAAAGTATTTTTATCCTTCCAATTTATACACTTTGTATGTGTCCCAAATTCGACCCTCTCTGGAATATTGTTCTCATGTCTGGGCAATGGCATCCCCTACAACCCTCAACATTCTTGATGCCATTCAAACAAGGGCTGTTCGTCTTATTAATGATCATTACTTATTCAAAGACTTCCTTCCCTTGCCCATCGTCGAGCTGTGGGAGATCTATCGCTCTTCTATAGATACTTTTACGGCTTCTGCTCCGACGAACTATCCAGTATAGTCCCTCCTCTTGCAGCTCCCAACAGAGAAACTCGTGGTGCCGCGCGTATGCATCCCTATACGGTCCAATTGGACTTCTCACTTTGTTCGTTCTTTTATCCGTAGAGTTTCTAGATTGTGGAACCTGCTGCCAGCGGAGGTCTTTCCTTCCCCCAAAATCTTCAAGTTTTTAAGTCCCGTGTTAACAAACTTCCTCTTACTTCGCTTAAGACACCAACGGTACGTTAGTATTTAGGCTTTCAGCCTTTGTGGATTTTCAAAAGATTAACAAAAAAAACGTCGGCATTATCACGATATATATTAAATGTTATAATTATTTCATTTGTAAATAAATATCTATGAGGGAAGAGTTATGAAAAAATAGTAAAATGCACCCCACGCTTTTTACTTTGAAGTGAATTATTATCCTAAATTTTATTACAATTCTATTTTGAGGTATGTAATTATGATTCATTGTTTGACCTTTTATTACTGTAATACAAACTCTTTGTAATGAAAAATTTTTAGTTCAATATATCAATTAATTTTCTGCGGACATGTAATATTGAAATGTTTCACGAACTATTTCGTAATCTAATCATTTCATTTAAAGCTTCACTGTTGCATGGGATTTCAGAACGCAACTACTCCGAACAAGTTTCTGTCAGCCTTATGCTGAGAGTACGTCCAAAACTGCACGCATGCGCAGATCGCGCACTAGCTCTTTCTCTGTTACTCTCCTACAGAAAATCTATAAAGGAATTTATTTATCCTGGCGATCCTAATCAGGATAACGGGATACTGTTTGCAGATTATTGCATTGTCATGGGTCCTTGATACGTGTGCAAAGCTTCAAAGAAATCGAATCGCCGGAAGTTGGTGAAAATTAAGCTCAAAGATTCCGTTACATACATACATACATACATACAACCCAAGCTTAATTAAAGCGTGTTAAAAAAGGACGAATGGTCGTAATCATTTACCAAGAATACTGACTTTCCGACAGTGTACACACGAAGCTATTTATATTCATATTTTTAAAAATTACCGTGGTTGTCCGACGAACCTTTTAGGCATATTTTATTCTTAATAAGTAGTATGTCCATATAAATATTTTTTTAAATTACATTTATTTAAATAAAAGCGATTTTTAGTATTAGGAAGTTATAGATACTATTGTTGCATAGGGACCAAGAGTAAACTTATAAAACTCGTCCCTTTGAAACACTGGAAGCACTAATAAAAGAGTCATGAATTGAAAAACAATAACAATTATTATTAGTTAAGGATTTGTTTTATTTAAAGTTAATAAAAAAGTGACTAATAAAACACTTGCATTTATATATATTTTCTGTTTTTACTAGGAAAAGAGTGATTTCACACTTAGAAAAATAAATTGATTAGCAAATATTTGCACTTACCTTTTTTCTAACTTCTTTGTTTATGAGTCAATTTCTAGCGACGCTATAATTTTTAGTAGTCGGTGCGAGGATGAAAACTTTATTGGAATCAAAGTTGGTCTATATAGGGTCGCGACATTCGGCCATATTGCTTTGACGTGTTATGACGTCACATCTCCGATTTTTCGGCCATATTGTTCAGTGCCGGCGATATACAGTTTATTGTATTAGTAGAACAACCGTTTCCACAACAGTTTTTAATTATTATTAAGTTGTAAATTCTTTTACTTTAAATAAAAAACATTTGGAATTACATCTTTCAACAAATATCACTTCCAACAAAATGAAATGCGCAAATTCTAGACGCCACTGGATTGATCATCAGCTTTGATTTTACCCAGTCTTCCCAACTTTTCTCCGTGGAGTTGCATCCCCGGCCACGAACCGCCTAAAAGTTGAGGATGTGTCACAACCTTATAAATATAAACTAACCTTGATCGGAATAAAATTCTATTATTTCCCCTAAATGACGAAAGTCGGTCTATATAAGGTCTCGACATTCGGCCATATTGCTTAAACGCGTTATGACGTCACATCTCCCATTTTTCGGCCATGTTGTTCACTGCCGAAGATATACAATTTATTGTATTAGTAGAACAACCGTTTACACAACAGTTTTTAATTGTTATTAAGTTGTAAATTCTTTACTTTAAATAAAAATATTTGGAATTACATCTTTCAACAAATATCACTTCCAAAACAATGCAAAATGAAATGCGAAAATTCTAGACGCCACTGGATTGATCATCAGCTTTGATTTTACCCAGTCTTGCCAAGTTTTCTCCGTGGAGTTGCATCCCCTGACCTCGAGCCGCCTATAAGTTGAGGATGTGTCGCAAACCTTATAAATATAAACTAACCTTGATCGAAATAAAATTCTATTATTTCCCTAAATGACAATAAAATCCAACTGCACTTGTCGTATAACAAGATGCATTGTCTGTGGAGCGTCTTAATATATTTTAAACATAACACAGTCATTTTTCGGTGGAATAAAAATTATGGTACACATTTTAGGAAAGTAATTATTTTTTTTGGGGCAAAAATTTATTAGCGTCGGTTAATGGATTAAAAATTAATTAGATTTTGATACTTACAAAAATAAGCAATTTTCGGTAACACTGTGTTTGATTTATATTCCTTTGAGCTTTAAAAAGGGAATGTTATTTTTAAATTATAGTCTTGAGTGCGAAATCTTTTTGAAAATATAAGTCAACCAATTCTTTTATATTTAAAAATGCTTTCTTAGCTTAAGAATTTTCATAGTAATTTTAAACTAAATGGTTTAATAATTTTTACCATCTATTTGTGGTATGTTGTGTGTATACTTTTGCCTAATTAAAAAATATGTCTAACAAAAAGTAATGCTATTAAAAATATATATTTTTTTTTAGTATACTATATTTTATTCTTTAATAGAGGAAGGAAAAATAATAGTTTAAAAAACTAAAAACACGCTTTTATATGCAACCGAACTAAAAATTAGAAAATAATTTTTCATTACAAAGAGTTTGTCACTTCAGAGTAAAAAGCGTGGGGTGCTTAATATATTAAATGTTATAATTATTCTATTTGCAAATATTTATGAGGGAAAAGTTATGAAAAATAGTAAAATGCACCCCACGCTTTTTACTCTGAAGTGACAAACTCTTTGTAATGAAAAATTATTTTCTAATTTTTAGTTCGGTTGCATATAAAAGCGTGTTTTTTAGTTTTTTTAAACTATTATTTATTTTTCATTTTTTAGTTCGATATATCAGTTAGTTTTTTAAAATAAATGCTCCAGTTTATTCACTAAAAAATTTCTTCGCCATGCATTCTTGATTTAAAGCCAAAGTGGCCACATAGTTTTCACCTTTTAAAACTCCGTATTTCTATATATTTTACACCTTTTATTATAAAATTGAAAAAAGTCAATTAAAAAAAAACGCAGCAAGTTATGCATCAATTGCCCTTGCGCATTCGCCATAATTAAAAACGATTATTAAGGAATTTATTTATCCTGGCGGTCCTAAAATCAGGATAACGGGATACTGTTTTTAAATTATTGCATTGTCATCGGTCCTTGATACGTGTGCTAAGTTTCAAAGAAATTGAAAACTAACCAGAACTAACCAGTTCACAGTATTCCTCCTTCTTTTATTTGCACACAATTCTTGATTTTTCATTTTTTAGTTCGATATATCAATTAGTTTTCTGCGGTCATGTGATATTGAAATGTTTCACGAACTATTTCGTAATCTAATCATTTCATTTAAAGCTTCACTGTTGCATGGGGTTTCAGAACGCAACTACTCCGAACAAGTTTCAGGTTGGTCTGCATGTAACGGGGTTTGTACCCGTTTAACGGGGGTTCTTGTTAACCCCATGGTCTTCCTGTCGTTTGCCGAGTTGTTGCGTCCTATGGGTGGACGCACGCTTGTTTAACTAAGGTGTTGCAACCTTATCCCGGTCCCCAACCCGTCGGCAAATGTTGTCAAGTTCGATTATTCAATTGTCTAATCTAGCGCCTCCGCCAGAACGTACGATTTTTCACTTTTCCGGTTTTCCTGGAAAATGCTGGAACTTAACGGGATACTGTTTTTAAATTATTGCATTGTCATCGGTCCTTGATACGTGTGCAAAGTTTCAAAGAAATTGAATAGCTGGAAGTTGGTAAAAATTAGGCTCAAAGATTCCGTTACATAGATAGATAGATGGATAGATAGATAGTTACAACCCAAGTTAATAAAAGCGTGTTAAAAAAGGGTGTATTTTTAAACTAATTCTATAAAAACAAAGTTTATATAAACATAGGTCTTGAAATGATTTTTTTTTCAGGACATAGGGTGTTATAAGATAATAATAAAAATACGGTCTTTTATTATTATCTTAAACATTTCTTCTCTGAACAACAATAAGGGACTCATATAGTCTTTACTTAGTTAAATTGATTAGTATAGTGGCGTCTTAAGTTGCACTAGAACATGTATATGTGATAAAATATTGTAGAGTATGATTTAGTGTTGGAACCTTTCAAATAATCTTCTGAATGATATTCGAACATCGAGATATTCGAAATGTTTCGAATATTTCTTCCGAATATTCGTACTTCGTCGTGAAATACTTCATGAACGATCAGTCATGAATTTATATTCGTAAACTCTGAATGAACGATGAATGATGAATGATATTTATATCTAGGCGTTTAATATAGACAACCCGTTAAACATACCCCAAACCATTAGTAATCAAACGAACAAAGAATATCAGCTGTAATATTTATGGTTAAATAGCGCCAAAACTCGAAAACACTCGGAATAAGACGTGAAATAATTCATTGCCGCAAATAGCAACAATCTTTCAATCGGTATTTCGACAGAATAAAAGCTTATTGGCAATGAAATATAAAATGTTTCGAAAGATATTTTGCATTGAAATATGAAATGTTTTGAAAGATGTTTCGAAAGATCTTTCTCAATGAAATATAAAATGTTTCGAAAGATCTTTCGAATATTAAAATCTTCCGAATACGAATATTCGAATATCGAAATCTTTCGAATATGCACACCACTAGTATGATTCAGCTAAGAAGAAGCCACGCGGTCATCACTTCGTCGTGTTCTGTCCCACTTTCAAATTATTCCCCTTTATGTTGCTCGCACACTATTTAAACGACACGATTAGAAAGAAAAAGTTGATTGCCGTCTTTACTTGTATGACGCCTCTGGCTTTTTCTTAGCTGAATTCTTCTCTACGTTACTGATTTTTGTGCAATTCTTGCATTTTTTTATTGATGCAAATAAAGATTCAACGTTCTTTTCTAAAATATTGCTGCTTGTTTAGTTTTTCATATTTCACGTAAAGAAAATATGTATAAAAATACTACAAACATGGCTTTAACAAGTTCATAGCAATTGAGTTGATACTCATAAAAATTTCAGTAGAACTTATAAAAGTTAGATGCAGTTTACAGTAGCATAAAATAGAGTTGAATCAGTCTGTTTATATTTCGTGTGTATTTTGGCGGATAAAGTTGGGACCGGATTTTAGTTATTCTGAAAGGATTGCTGCAAACTATCTAATGTAAAGAAACCCTTTTGGGAACAATGATTTATTGCATCAATAAATAATATACTTGAAAAGTTTATAATTCTTTACGGCACGTGTTAGCTCTTACAGCAGGACAGAGACGAAATAAGATGATGTTTTCTAAGTACATGATACGCGTTTTAGCAATGTTTTTTTTATTTATCCAAAAATTATGTAATCAGCCTCTGTAAAAGGCTATGTGCGTTCGAAGAGGTTTGTTTACTTTATCATTTTATGTGCACTTGGCGGCGTTGCTTTCAGAATAAATTATATGTGGTTCAGACTTTACCTATTTAACCATTTGGAGAAACCTCTGTATTTAGCAATACACGTTGCCCACGTCATTCACAAGTTAAATAGAGACATTTTGCACCTCTTAAAATAACAGACGTTTTTTGGCCTCCTTATGGTTATCGTTATTAAACATAACGATTACGGCAGCAGTTTTAGACAGAGATTTTGCAGCCTCTTTTAAGAAATTTATCTTGCGTCTGCGCTTTCGACACATAACCCTATTTTTACCTATGGTTGACCGATTTTAAAGTTTACGAAAAATCAGTACTTACTTCTATTCTCCATAAGTTATACAGGGTGATTCAAAAGTAAGCGGCATCCTTTCAGGAGCGTAATCCTTGCATAAAAATAAGGCAAAAAGTTCCTATAAACATATGGCCGAAAATGCATATTAAGGGAGCTACAACCCTTTGAAAGTTACTGAAGAAATTAGGTTTTTATTTAATATCTTTATGATTAAAAAAGGAAGTTTTGAAACTTTTCAAGGTTATATTTTTTTAGTGGCCAATTTTATGGTGAAACCAATTTTTCGCCTTGACGCTTCTAAGGGGTGGTTTTTAAGGGTGTAGGGAATAAAACCCTCACTAACTTTTCCCCTTTATAAGATTTTAACTTTTTGATAGCTTTTTCTGAAAGTCAATGATTTTTACCAAAAAAGGTACTCTTGCCTCAAGTCGCTAGGGGCAATAGTTTTCGAGAAAATCGCGCGTAAACACTTCAATGCAGGATTGCCTCCTATTTTCATTTGAAAAAAAAAAATTTTTTCAATTTTTAAAATAAAGGCTTTGTAGCTTTTAATAAGACGAACAAAAAGTTCTTATAGACATGTGTCTGAAAATGCTTCCTAAGGGAGCTACGCCCCTTTGAATAGGACACCCTAAAGACGATGTTTACTCAATAACTTTTAAACGCTTTACAATTAAATTTTGAAAATTGGTGTACAGCATAAACATTTGATAAAGATTCTAAATTCAAGATTTTAAAATTAAATTCATGGGCGTCACATGCGGGAATGGCAAGGGTAAATAATAAAAGAAAAGGGATGTCCTTGCCATTAATGCTGCCCAAAAATTTTCTTGTTTGAAATAAACATAAATTTATAATAATTTATCAATTGTTTAAAGACCCGTTTACTATTACTTTTAAACCGCAATAATACAATTTGACTTAAAAGCGAGCAGGCCAAATTAGTTCATTTTCGCGATAAATAAACCTAGATGTTTAAAACTGTTTGTAATAATGAAAGAGATTGACTAATTAGTTAAAAAGTTTAACACCGCTTGAGTAATTAAAGCCAAATAGGCTCTATAAAAGCAATTACATTTTTCTCGTGTCTTTTTTAGCGTCTGTTTAATCCAGTTTCGATCTCCAATTACACAAAACCAATTATTTTCTCTTCGTGTTTTTGGCTCTGTAATTGCTGTCGTCATTGTATTGCTTATTATTAATTGGACGCCTTAAACTTTAGAAAAACTAAGTATGTAATATATGTAATAACTCTTCTTACTCTTCAACATATTTTACCAAAAAAGGTGTACGTGGTAAAAGTTAATTTGATCAGCCATTTTTGAGATATCTGGGTTTGAAAATTCACTTCCTATATGGCCAGATCTAAACTATACAAGTTGTTTTAAAATAAAATACTGATTATTGAAAGTACAACTCCTTAGTGATTTTCAGAAAGAAAAGTGTAAATAAACCTATGCCGTATATGGCTTTTCCTACGACCACTTGTGAAAATAGCAAATAGCACACTGGTTTCATGCATAGAAAATCCGTTATATCACACTAGTGTTGCAAAGTACTTTACAGCACTAGTGTTGCAAAGTACTTTACAACACTCGTGTGATATATATTATGACGTCATTCTAAAAACTGCTATTGGTTTTGCAAGTGACATATTTATTGAAGTGACAGTAAAAAATACTTTTTACTTACCTTAAACAGTAGAACCCAAATTAGCGAAAATCATCTTATTAACGTTAAGTTACTACACAGTATAAGTTTTCTTCTAATATTAAAAAGAGTAATATTAAAATTTCCGAAAAAATAAAAACATAAACAAAAATAGACATAACCACAAAAAACAACTTTCACTGACTGCTCGCTCAGTGACACAGTGTTGTCAGGTAAGTAGATCAAATTAAAAATCTCCCTACTACATTTGAGCATGCACTTTATAGAGGTAGCCTTGCCGCTTGACCGTTCGACCTAAAGCGCCAGAGAAAAACTCCTATAGATCAAATTCCTTTCTCTCTGTCTTTATGTACTCAAACAACTAGTGAAATCTTTTTTTTTTAATCTCTTAATGGCTAATACACACTTTATGAATCCACTTTCTTTTATCAATTCATAAATAGAATCAGACCCTTCCGACGTTGCCAAAAGCTTTCCATATTTTGCATGGTATAACTGACGTTTAGTAGTCGTTTTTTTCTTACTTTCAGGACTTTAGGTTATGCATTTAAAATTTTCATATTTTTTCTCAAAAATGTGAGGAAAAAATGCAATTTTTCACATGTGATGTTCAGTTTCATTAACTCGTTTTACCAATTTTACCCCACCCAGCACCCCTTTTCACTCCCTGGTCCCGTAAGTTTGTTTACTGGTATTTTTAAAAAACGGAATATTTTGGATATGCGCCATTTACGTTTTATTAAGAAGAGTGTCTAAAATATGTAAGTATCAATAATTTTTAAAAAAGTCTTAAAGTAGCAGAACACCGTATTAAACTATTACCCTTATTACCTAACCAAACCATACAATTTTTATTAATTGAGGGCCTTTTAAATTTCAAAATGATAAAAGTTCTATAATGCTTCTAGGTAGGTGATTTTCGATGTAAAAATATTGTCAAAACAGTATAATATAGCAGTGAGAAAAAGTACATATTACACTAGTGTTACACAATAAAAATCACCCTAGTGTTGCAAAGTTCTCAATTGTTTTTATTTTTCTTTAAAGACAAACTTAAATTTTTTTATGGTGAATAATTTGTGGTCGTACGAAAAATAGTGTACAGTACTCGTGTGAAAATGACTTTCTTACACTCGTGGGTTTGTCGCACTCGGCTAACGCCTCGTGCTACAATATTCCCACTCGTGTGAAATTAGTCATTTTCCACACTTGTAATGTAATATACTAAACTTTTGGAGATTCAGTGTCGAAAAGTTTAAAAATAATATGAGTTTTTACCACTTTGTATTTATAAGAAATTAAATGTAGATTAATCTTTTGACGCCCTTTATCTCCGATATCATGCACATTTGAGCTGAAATACTTGGGTTAAATCATCATATTTTTAGCCTTGGAAATTTGTGGCACCATTTTTATAACCTTTTTAAAGAGATCATGTTTATGTTCAAAACTATTTAAACCAGATAAACTATTAAAATTGTCTACAATTAACACTTAATAAACATTAAAATAAACTAAATAAAGCACACATTGCTTAAAATTTTAAATTAGTTTGAAAATTTCAATTTACAATGTTTACCAAACAAGGTTAAAAATTAAAGCTGGACTTTCAGAGTTCATGTGGAAGAATTTAGGGATAAATCTGGAATAATTAAACCGGTGAATAATGCATCAGACGTTCCACGTAAGCTCTGGATATATGAGAGATTTTGCAGAAATCAAACTGGATTTTAGCAGAAATTATGGACACAGGAGTTACCATCTACAAAATTACTCTTTTTGTTGTATAGTAAGTGGTGTTTCCTGTTGGTAATTAAAATTTAATTAATTAAATGTCCAATATTATTTAATTAATTAAATTTACCAATATTATCAATACGTTTACCTATACTTCTTCTTTTATTATCACAGATATTTGGAAACTGAAATGTTTTAAGACGTAAAAGAAATAATTCAAATATAAATTGTTAATCGAATACAAATATTTCTATTGTTAATGGTAAATATACAAAAAGAAAGTTTACTAATAAATTTTCAGGTTCCTAAACCCATCACTAAACCTGACTTGGAAAATAAACGCAGAGCGATGCAAGATATCTCTTTCGCAGGATTTTAATTTAGTATTGGATTGGGGCGCTAAAAAATCTCGTCCATTTCAATGCATCCAAAACACAGTCATGTTCCTTGTCGCGAAAAGAGTAATCAAATACTCATTTCTACTTATGAGCGGCCAAGTTTTACAGAGCAAAGAGCACCTTCAATCTTGTGGGCGTCACATTTGAAAGTAACCTTAACTGGCATAAACACATTGTATCTATAGCCACGGCAGCGTCAAAAAAGCTAGGATTTCTCTTTCGAGCCAAAAGTATTTTTCCGCTTCTAATTTATACACTTTATATGTTTCTCCAATCCGACCCGATGGCACCTCTATAACTTCACTGAAAATGTGCTGTAGAAAAATGGCACGTAGATACGCAAAATTTCGCCATCCCTGTTATGACGATTAAACTACTAAGGCCATTTTGAATCTGAATATATAAAAAAAAACATCAGAATCAGTACATATTTACAAGAATTTTACTAAGAGAACTAAACCAAAGCATTTTTGAATAAATTAAATTACCTGAATTAACTAAAAACAACCCAAAGTCGGTCTATATAAGGTCACGACATTCGGCCATATTGATTTGATGTGTTATGACGTCACATCTCCCATTTTTCGGCCATGTTGGTCAGTGCCGGAGATATACAGTTTATTGTATTAGTTAGAACAACCGTTTACACAACAGTTTTTAATTATTATTAAGTTGTAAATTCTTTTATATTTTAAATAAAAAACATTTTGAATTACATCTTTCAACAAATATCACTTCCAAAACAATGCAAAATGAAATGCGCAAATTCTAGACGCCACTGGATTGATCATCAGCTTTGATTTTACCCAGTCTTGCCAACTTTTCTCCGTGGAGTGCCCTTCCTTGCGTCCCCGACCTCGAACCGCCTAAAAGTTGAGAGGATATGTCGCAACCTTATAAATATAAACTAACCTTGAAAACAACCTATCTTTCCATTGACATCAGCAATTTGTCTTGCATATTTTCGGGAAACCATTAACATTTAATTTTTTCTTTATATATTTTCTAATTAACTTTTCTAACACAATTTTAAGATAATTTGGGTATTTCAAACACGATTGGAAAATTAAAATGTTTATTTGCAAGGGTAGTTGTTACTTTTCCTTTCAAT
>JACEGR010012341.1:0-11878 GCA_014170235.1 Listronotus bonariensis | reverse complement strand
GCTTAAGTGGCACACAATAGTTGATTTTTACTTTTTGAAACCCCGTTTTCTATGTATTTTAAACTTTTTGCATTAAAGTTTGAAAGCTTATTTCAATCGTCAATTTACACCGCAATACTACTACTTTACTATTTTCTCGCGGTTTTCAATAGTTTTTATAAGCAAGGATTTCATCAAGGAAATAAGTAAAAACCGCCGAAAATTACAAATTTATTCAAATTTTCGGCGGTTTTTATTTATATAAATATTTATATAAATAGATAAAACCGCCGGACGGCGGTTTTTTTCGTTGTTTTGAAAAATCCATTCCAAAAATCAAGAAACCTAAACAAAACGAGAAATATGTTTTCTGAATTTTTTTCTCAAATAATATTTGACAAGACTATTTTACGAGAAAAACAAGCCAACTAAGGGTACTACTTGTCAAAGTAACAATAGTGTTGCTATCCATTTAACTTAAACCTAACCAAATTTGATCGTAAATAATATCATCAGTAGCTAAAATTATTTATAATAAATTAGTTTTATAAATTTATTTTTTTTATTCCTAAAATTTTTGACTAAATACATAAGTTTAAAATTAACTACAAAATTCGGTAATTTTTAACACACTTTTGGTGTTAACTTCCGATAATTGCACATAAGATGTACACACTTCTAAAAAGATACCTCATCACAAACAACTTAATTTTTTAAAATTTTTGGTCTAGTGTGGTCCCTTAAATAAAAGATTTAATTTTAAGAAAGTAATATTTTATTTAACGAAAACTTGTACGTGTACCTATAAATTTAATTTTTAAAAACATATGAGAAAAAAAAGTATATATAACACAAAAAATTATCAAAAAAAAACTATACACTTACCGAGTTTGCATTTTCCATTTAATTAAACATATGATTATTAGTTATAAAAAAAATCCAAAAAAGTTTTTAAAAATATAGTACCACTTTTCCTTATTTAATATTTATTTATACTTAAAACGAAGCAGAAGAAACATAGTTGACTCAGAGAAATGGAGAGAGATAGAGAACTCGCTTCGACCCCTGCGCATCCGATTTTGCGGGAACGGCATGGGCGCCGCCATATTTACCCCTATTTGCCTGGATTTGTCAAAAGTAATTTACACTAACCTTATTTTCACTATATTCCGCCTTCTTTTTGAACAAAATTTTTATAAAACACTAAATTGCCACACAATATTCTATAAACACCTTTTAAAAAACCTGTTTTTTATTTATTTTACACGTTTTTTTCATTAAATTGAAAATAATTTACCCATAAATGCTGCAACCATAAATACAATATGTAGATGTATTTATGGTTGCATACACGAGTTTGTTTAAAGTAAAGCTTTTGAATTAATATAATTAATAATAAAAAAATGTTTTTAAAGGGTTTTTTGATGTTAAATGAAATATTGTGTGCCATTTTAGTATTATAATATGAATTTTGTGCAAAAAGAAGGGAAAATATTGTGAAAATAACAGATGACAAATGACAAGTAGTGGACATCCATGGCGGCGCCCGGTATTTGCCTTCTCGCGCATGGTAAAGCGACTTCTCCCCCTCTCCATTTCTCTGAATTGACTTTGTCAATGTGACTAAACACGAATTACGCGACAAAAGAAAACAAAAAATGCGTTTTTAATATCTTGCTTACCAAGTTTTTTATTTAAAAAAAAACATTCTTTATGAAATAATAAAGAAAAAAAGAAACAAAGATAATCAGTTTTTTATTTCATATATTTTTTTAATTTAATAAAGAAAATATTTTAATATAAATGTCACATTCTTATATAGTCACAGTGTTTCTTTTACAAAATACAGTTATCATTTTAAATCAATGTAAGGGGTTGTCATATAATGTGGATACATACTTTAACTTTAAAAATGGTAATTACATCGAAATAAATCGGGAGATCTCGAGCATTGACTGGTGCGCCGAGTTTAGTGGGTCTCTTGAAAATTCGGTAAATAATTTCTATTCAAAAATTAGCAGCATTGTTTAAAAACGTTCCCACCTATTTAAAAAATAAATATTTTCCAACTTATTACAGATCAAACACAATAAGATTAATTAAAAAAAGAATAAATTACACAAAAAATGGCGCCAGTATAAGAATCCTAATGATTTTAATTTATTTAAAATTTTAAGGGCGCAGTCAAAAAAACTTGTTGAAATAAATTTTAAAAATTATATTAAATCTGTAGAAAATGATTTGTCCCGAGATCCTAATAGATTTTGGAGATATGCATCCATTAAAAAACAATGTGTTATTAAAGTTCCCAATTAAATGTATTGGGATGATGTAAATGCCAGAAGGGAAAAGGATATAAGTAATTTATTTCGCTCTTACTTTTCAAGTGTTTTTGAGCCGGAGAGGCACACGTTCGATCGCTCGTCTGTGAATGATTTGACTTTAGATAATAATTCTCATCTACACAATATTGTATTTAGCGATAATGAAATATCACAAAGTTTGTTAAAAGTCGATATAAAAAAAGGCGCAGGTCCTGACGGACTGCCTCCACTTTTTTAAAGAAGCTGCTGAGTCAATTTCTAAACCACTTACACTACTTTATAATCGTTCGCTTAAGGACGGAAAGTTTCCGGAAATATGGATATGCTCGTACCAATATTTAAGGGCGGACAAAAAAATTATGTAAACAATTATCGACCGATAAGCAAATTATCGGCCATTCCAAAACATTTTGAAAAATTGGTTTACGTGCATATTTTCAATTTAATAAAACATATCATTACAGTAGAGCAATATGGATTTTTCTCCTGTAGGTCGCTGGAAACTAACTTATTTACCTTTGCTGAATATCTCCACATTCATATGGATAGCAGGATTCAGGTTAATGCCATTTACCCGACTTCAGTAAGGCGTTTGAAAAAATAAGTCATAATCTTTTGCTCATGCGCCTTGCCAAGTTCGGTGTGACGGGTAACGTTTTGAATTGGATATTTTGGAGTCTTATTTAAGGAGTAGATCAAGTATTTGTCTTTGCAGGGATTTAATTCCGAGCATTTCAATCCCACGTCAGGAGTACCCCAGGGCTCGCACCTGGGACCTTAATTTTTATTATTTATATAAACAAGATTAAATCCTGTTTTCGCCATTGTAAATTTTTACTTTACGCAGAATATTTAAAAGTGTTTAAGGATGTACATAATATTAATGACTGTTAAAGTATTCAACAGGACCTGGAGAGGTTAGTAGAATTTTGTAACCAAAATAGTTTGTTTTTAAATTTAAATAAATGTCTTATCAATTACTTTTTCACGAAACAAAGTGGAAATTCCTTATAACTATACAATTGGTAAGTCTGTACTTCCAAAGGTGGAGCATGTGCGAGACCTGGGCATCCTCATTGACTCAAAATTAATGTTTGATTTGCATATAGAAATGGTTGCTACCACTGCGTCTAGAATGTTGGGATATGTTATGCGAAAACGTGCTCTATTCTCAAACGTAAAATCAATTATTTGTTTGTACAACTCTTTTGTTTTAAGCAAATTAAATTTTGGTAGTATCATTTGAAATCCAAGGTTTCAAATTTAAAAATTGATCTTAGAATTGAATTCTGCTGACTCGGAAAAAAGCCAGGTATAGTCGGGTTAAACAGAAGTGTCAAAATAAGCTGTTTCGTTTTTAGGTTTTTAGGTAATTATGTCCTGTTTATTACAAGAAAAAAAGTATCAAAATCCATAATTTATTTTTTTTTTGATTATTTACAGCTTAAATATTGTTAAAATCTTTTAAAATAACTGCCCAGTCAAGAAGAAAGCAAAAGGGTTATGTTTCGTTTTAACACGCAGCCGATGAACGAAATTTAAATTGAACATACGTCTTTATAAAATAACAATAATACCAGTAAATCTTAAATAAAAACAGCTTATTATATAAACCCCAACCCATCGGACGATATTTGAAAATGCCTCAAAATTATGACTTTATAATTGCTAATAGTAAAATAATAAATGTTTTGCCAATTCATACTTCATATAAATTTGATGTGTGATATTGCTGGCTTAGAGTTATAGGGTTATTTGTTACAATTTGGTCAATTTGGAGCTAATGTGTCTCCAAAGTTATATGGAACATATACTTTAAGTCACTATGAGTTTCAAGATCCCATGTTGTTTTGTGATTAAAATATTAGCCGTAATAATATATAACTGTGTAAAAAAAGCTCCTAATATAGGTTAGAAAGTTCTATGTACTCCATAGAACCTAGCTAATTCATGTTGTAACATAGAACCCTAAAACTCTAAGCCAGCGATACGTAGTTGGACTTAAAATTTAGGATTTTCATGTTCAAAATTTAAAAAAAAATCCTTTTAAATAAACCCAATAAAAAATAAAAACCATTTTACAAATTCCATTTTTTTTTTCAGATAAATTTGAAACGATTTGTATTTTTTTTTTCGCCTCTCTGTTAGTGTTATTATATTAGGTCCTTTATTTAAAACAAGTAGACTTTGTAAGCAAGTTTATGTTTTACGAGTTTTCTAGAAAGGTTTGTATTAGTATACTTTAAAAGCACGTGTACATGGTGAAACCATATCCGATTCAACCGATGGAAAAATTAAGTACTTAGAAAACACATAATTTTGCATGACAGGCAGTATGGATTTCGCCACAAAAGTTCTACAGCAGATCTTCTTTCCTTCGTATCACACTGTTGGAATAAGTCTCTTGAGGTTCTAGGTGAGTCCCAGGTCGTTGCTCTTGATATATCCAAAGCTTTTGACCAGGTCTGGTATGCCGCACTTCTTAATTAACTTCCCTCTTATGGTCTTTCAACTAAACTCTGTACTTGGCTCTCTAGTTATCTATCTGATCGACGTATATCAGTTATTGAGGACGGCCATTCTTCAAGCTTTCACCAAGTAAATGCTGGAGTCCCTCAGGGCTCAGTTTTGGCACCAACATTGTTTCCATTCATAGTTTCGCCGACGATAGTACCCTTCACTCCAGTTTTCAGGTTCCTAAACCCATCACTAAACCTGACTTGGAAAACAAACGCAGAGCGATGCAGATATCTCTTTCGCAGGATCTTAATTTATTATTGGATTGGGGCGCCAAAAATCTCGTCCATTTTAATGCATCCAAAACACAATCATGTTCCTTGTCGCGAAAAGAGTCATCAAATACTCATCCTCTACTTATGAGCGGCCAAGTTTTACAGAGCAAAGTCACCTTCAATCTTGATGGCGTCGTCACATTTGAAAGTAACCTTAACTGCAATAAACACATTATATCTATAGCCACGGCAGCTTCAAAAAGCTTGAATTTCTCTTTCGAGCCAAAAAGTATTTTTCCGCTTCTAATTTATACACTTTATATGTGTCCCAAATCCGACCTCCCTTGGAATATTGTTCTCATATCTGGGGCATGGCGTCCCCCACAACCCTAAACATTCTTGATTCTATTTAAAGAAGAGCTATTCGTCTCATTAATGATCCTTCACTTACAGAAAGGCTTCCCTCTCTTGCCCATCGTCGGCCTGTGGGGGATTTATCGCTTTTTTATAGGTACTTCCATGGCTTCTGCTCGGAAGAATTGTCCAGTATTGTTCCTCCACTCACGGTTCCCAACAGAGAAACTCGTGGTTCCGCGCATATGCATCCCTATACGGTTTAACTGGACAGGCCCCGAACTTCTCACTTTTTTCGTTCTTTTATCCCTAGAGTTTCTAGATTGTGGAACCTGCTTCCCGCGGAGGTCTTTCCTTCCCCCCAAATCTTGAACTCCCTCTTACCTCGCTTAAGACACCCACGGTACGTTAGTATTTAGGCTTTTAGCCTTCCTGGTTTACTGAAGTAGTAAGATTATTAGAATGATTCTTCGAGGTTAAAAGTACTGAATAAAAAAAAATTTTGAAAAAGCCCAGTATATGGGGCGAAACGTCAAATCAAAGCGTTTTACTTAATATACTAATATATAAACCTATACCCAAGAATAAATTAATCTCAGTTATATATATATATATATATATATATATATATATATATATATATATATATATATATATATATATATTAATAGTTTCGGATAGATGGCCATTCAAATCTGAAGAATTAGTCCCGTTACACATAAAACGTAAGGACAATCTTACGCCCTACGCCTGATACATTAAAAGTAATGTAACCTTCAATACAAAACGTTTTGTCAGGCGTAGAGCGTTCGTAAGCTTCATGTGTAACAGGACTAAGCTTAGTGCCGTAGGTAGGTATAGTAAAAATTATATCCACCATTTTTAGTTTTAAGTGTTGTCCGGTCAATTTGAACATAGAAATATGGATCAAATAACAATAATTCTGACAAACCCAAATTTTTGTATAGTATGTAAGTAAGTTGTAGATCTCGAAATTCTTTATAAAAATGGTCCTTATAATTTTCTCTCTAAAATCTACCATTTCCCAGATATTGGGCTTATAAAAATCACGGTCATGATATGCACACATTTCCACACCAACTGTGTACTTGGCGCGTTTTTTTTAACGTGGTTTCCCCCTTAGGCCTACTCCACGAACCTTTATGACGTTATTTTCAGGAACAATATCTAACACACAATTCTAATATTTTTTTTGTTACTTTAATCTGACTGCTCTTCATACTTATTTTCCACAATCATCTTTTTTTCGATTTCTTCTTCTTTAAATTTTTCTTTACCTTTTTTTTATTTCTTCTTCTACCTTTTGCCAAATGTTCAAAAATTGTTCAAATGAAGATGCATTAGTTGTGTCTTTAAAATTACATGAATTTTTTTCTCTTGTATTTAATTAAACATTTGAGCAAGGTAGACCTAGGGCAATTGGTACACGCTGAAAAACACTACGTTTTTACAGCCACATTTGGCACTGCAACTTTTTTGGAAAAGCAATAAATTGTGTTAAGCAGTTTTTCTGGAGCAGGGGGTTCAGTTCATTGCCTTGCTATGTATGAACTTGATAGTATACCCTAAGTAGGTGTTTTGGCTTGCTTAAGTAACTGAATTTATACGTGGCATATGTGTGCATATTATGTAGAACGTGATTCTTTTAAGCGCAATATCTGAAATATGTTAGGTCGTAGGGACAAACTTATAGCAATCATTTTATAAAGAATTTCCAGGTCTACAACTTTGGTCTGTAGTATTTTTTTGATAAAACATACAGTTTCTGAGAAAAATCGGAAAAACCTAAAACCTTTGACCTTGTATAAATGTCAAAGCACACATGG
This sequence comes from Listronotus bonariensis, assembly GCA_014170235.1. Classification (NCBI taxonomy): domain Eukaryota; kingdom Metazoa; phylum Arthropoda; class Insecta; order Coleoptera; family Curculionidae; genus Listronotus; species Listronotus bonariensis. The sequence continues at coordinate 4,642 of JACEGR010012341.1, read as the reverse complement.
TATCAATGGGGAATTTTGACACTTTATTTGTAATGGTAAACTCAAGGTCTCTACGAAAATTTAGCTTTGTCGGAATTATTGTTATTTTAATTGTATAAATTGGTATATTTCCTAAGCTATTAAAGCTAGATAGATCAAATATAGCATTTTTTGAAAGCTGCTTTAATGGTATTTTTAATGGTGACATAGTATAATATTTAAAAAAGTTTAACCTCTTTATTTTTTTTTTTGTAACTTTAAACTATTTCTTTGATATAGTACCTAAAACCTTAAGATACAATTTAAATAATTAATATTCTGCTAGTTGTTAAACTATTTGTTGTAAGAGTTTAGGTTTTTTTTTAAAGTACCTATTGCTTAATTTTCTAAAATTTATATTTTGTTGCTTATTTATTTGTTAAAATTAGACTCTAATTAGAGTATAAGCCTTACAAAGTTTGGTTAGTAACATGTATTAAATAGTTACAAAATACTGTTTTTAAAATTCCTTCTGACTCATAGTTTTTGGCACTATTTTTTTCAGAATTTTGTATTACATGTTTTAGAGTAAAAGTGTCGTTAGTTTAAAAAAGCTAAAAGTTTATCAGTGCATACCTCCAACATAGGTAAAAGCAATGGTAGACTATGAAGTTTAACTCATGGTGGCTTTGGTAGGTACCGGATACCCAAGGTTAATAAATTTAACATTATTTTGTAAAAGCTATAGATTATATATGTTATTTGGGTAAGACATTTTCTTAGTCGCCAGGCAGTGCTAACAGTTGCAACCCCTTGGCTTTTGGGGTGGCCAATGGTCCGAGGACGGCTACTATGGTTAGTTGTTTAAAAATTACTGAGTCTCCAAAAGAAAATAGAATATACCGGGCCCGACCAAGACGGCGACACGTGTTTCGTCTTTGTTAAGACTTGTCACAGCGCTTCAGGTCGTCAACGCTTTGATGATGCCCTGCCTGACTATAAATCTCATTTCTGTTTACCAGAACTGACAATTATAGACAGCCAGTGCCATCACACCAAGAAATTTAAAAACAACCAGCCATAGTATCGATAGGTTTAAAGGTGGGTGGTAAAATTGGGCCATCTAGTTGTACATGGCAAAAGTTAAGTCTGCATGAACTGTTATGCCGAACAAACCATAACGAATTCTATATAAAAAAATATTTTTGCATACCTTTTTTAAATTTAAAATTATTTTCCGAGAAAGGAAAACACTAAAAATTGTTGTCCTTGGTGGTATTTTTCCAATAAATCTTTTAAAATACTAAAACATGTTTTTGCTAAATAAAGTAGGTATTTGAAATTTTTCCGTAAATACATTATTAATTTGAGTAAAGCGTTCTTTTTTAAACCTCATTAGAAGTAATAAGCCGATTTACTTTGGCATTTTAAAATTTCCAGAACATATTATTTGAGCGTAATAGCGCAGCTTTCGTTAAGGTTTAATAAAATTGGATTGAAATTTGTCGATTTTTTACAATATGATAAAAATATTATATATAATTTTCGAACACAGATGCTCACCCTCAATCATAAATAGACTTAAAATAAATTAATTTTCTTACGTATTTTCATGTTGCTCTTTTTGAACCTAAAAATAAAATTATTTATTTTTATTAATTCATATATCAAAAATATTCTTTGTACTGCACAGAGTGAGCGATTACTTGGTAAAAATTCATATTTTAAATAATATACAGTGTGGAAGTAAATAGTCGTTCCTGCTAACTTTTGTACCCTTAATTTTTTCTTTATAAAATTTGGGTGTGGCTAATGGGAGGATATAAACTACTTTTTGTCGTAAAAATTATATTTGCAACAATCAAGATGACGGATGGGCGCCATCATGGGAAAAAATAAATAGCAAGGGGGTCTTGTGGTACATCATTTTAAAGCTTCTGGTGAGTACTTTATAATCCTATAGTATAAAGTCAATACCTTTACCTTCTACTAAAATGGCAGACTTTAAAAATTACCCAAATACCTCATTTGGATGGCCATATTTCCGAAACTTATAAAGTTAGACGTACCTAATGTGGCGTTTTCTGAAGGTCTTTAAATATCTTTTCAGTGGTTAAACTAACAATAATATACAGGTTAGGATAAAAGCACTATGGCGTATGGCAGGTATTTAGGTAATTTTAAAGTAATTTTTAATTTTATAGTAGGTAAAGGTATTGACTTTATATTCTAGGCTTATAACATACTTGTCAAGAGCTTTAAAATGATATGCCACAAGAGACCCCTTTCCATTTATTTTTTTTCGTAAGATAGCGCCCATCCGCCATCTTGATTGTGTAAAACTATCATTTTTACTTCAAAAAGTAGTTTATATTCTCCCATTAGTCATACTCAAATTTTATAAAGAAAAAATTAAGGGTACAAAAGTTAACAGGGGATGGGGACTATTTACGTACAGACTGTATGTCTTTCGAAAATATTAAATGCCTTCATATTTAGTGTAAAAATTAACAATAGAACAACGAAAACACTTTAAAACTTGTAAAGAACAAAAAGAAACATTAATGTGAATGTGCGAGATGTTGGAAATGGTTCCTGCGAACGTCTTGGGATCATCCTAATATTAAACAATATGATTCACATTTTTTTATTTTATCGGTAAAAAGAAATTTTTAAATTGTTTATGCCTACTTTTCTATTATTTAAACCCAAATGAGAAATTTTATTAAAAATTAGGTTTTAAAGTACCATTTTTTATTTATGGAATGGTCTAGTCTGGTTCTCAACGCTAATAATAACAAATTCCGGTTTAAACAACGGACTTCCTGCAAAAATTGTTGATTCTGAATTTCTAGGGCTTATCTAGGACTGCCCTTTTATAAAGGTATCGAACCTTTTTATTTACCGGATTTTCATTTATATTTTGCCACCCACTTACAACGATAACTAAAAAAGATACAAACAAACGTCTGGTATAAAAGTTACATATTTTTAATTTATTAACTTTTAAGCATAGCAAAAGAAATATAAGAAAATAAATAAAAATGAAAAGGTAAACTTTTTTAAATGGACCACAATATCATATTTTGTCGACATTATAACGGACTTTAGAACAGCTTAAAAAATAAATCTATATCTTTTCAGAAATTTTGCCATCTGATTCTGAAAAACAGAAGATATTATTTCTATTATATCTAGTGGTCTAAGCTGTAGGCACTAAACTTAATGCTGTAGGTATTATGAAAATTATATATACTGGTTTTTAGATTTAGTCGTTATTTTTAAAACTAATAAAGACAGATATATCAAACGTGGTATATGATATAATATACAGAATTTTCCATTAAAAAGTTTTTCTCTTTATTTTCCTGATGTCAATTTGTTTCTTTTGTTATGCTTAAAAGATAACAAATATAAAACTAGACATCTTTTATACAAGAAGATTTTTCTATATTTTTTCTATTTTTTTATTATAGTAAGTGGCAAAATTTAAATGAAAACCCTGTACATAAACTTTTAGTTTTGTTTTTTTATAAGTATTTTAGCAGCTGTAATACTATTCACTTTAGATTAAATTTAAACGCGTTTTAAGATCTAGGAATATATAACCGCCTTGTTACGCCATTTTTTTCTTTAAAATTGATTTTTTAAACCTAACATTACATTTTAAGAACTTATAAATAAATACAATTAATAGCCCATAAAATATTAACTATGCAAATTATTACTTATGTACGGTCCTATCTATTCGTTTAAATTGTCACAGAAGAAAAATTTCATCTCATACATCCAAAAAATGTTTACGATTAAAGAATTAAAAACGGTTTTACATTTTAGATTTAATGTTCGTAAAAAGGGACAGATATCGATACGATTAGAGGTTGCGTTGACCTCTCCCTACTATAGGTATTAAAATAAAGAAAATAAAAACTTTATTTTTCCGTATTTTCAAAATACCACAGCTGCGTACAAATATTTATCATAAATTTCATATTGGTTTTAATAAAGATTTCTCAGTGCGAACTTTATTAAAAATAATAAAGTTTTAGCCGGTTTACTTTATCCCTTAAATGTCACGAACCCAAAATTTACCACACAACTCAGTAGTTTCCGATTTCGTTGCGAGAATTCGAATTGGCACTTGACTTTTCCTTAATAAATAGAAAAAGAATAAGTTTCGGAGAATAGGATATTACTAGTCATGCTAGTTTATGGATATTATTTGATGGGGTTAATTTCTCAGAGGACATTAGTTAGGCTTAGTTTTGATTAATAAACAGGGTACCCGACTATATTTTTACCTAATTTAATCGCATAATGACTTGATAATGAAAATATGCTACACACAAGCTTACAGAAAATAAAATATGACAACAAAGCTATAAGATATATTTTCTGTGCTATAGGTTATTCACAATAATAACAAAAGTATTTAATAAACTTATCTAGTCTTATGCTGCGTCCAGACTTGCAACAATTTGCCGCGCCAAATAGCCTCACATAGCGCATACGTGGACGTGGACGGAATTCACGTGGTTCCATTAGCCCTCATAGCGCGGACGTCAGACGGAATTCACGTCGTTCCAAGGGCTTGGGGAATAATTCCGCGGTGATTCAGGGCTTGTTGGTTATTTGCATTAAAGAAGCGCGCAAATAGGTTGGTTTGTTCGGACGGATGTTTGGC
>JACEGR010012340.1:0-11884 GCA_014170235.1 Listronotus bonariensis | reverse complement strand
TGGTTAAATAAGGATTTTTTTACCATGTTCGTAGACCAAAAAAGAACCGAAAAAAATCTTTTCAGTATTCATTAGAATTATGCGGTACACGTTGCTAAGTTTTTTTCATCGTAAGATCCTAAAACTAAAAACTTTTAGCTTTAAAATGCTTTCTTTTTAACTTTTAGTACGACCACTTTAAGCAAAATACAGCCACTCGAAAAACCTCAAAAAATTGGATTTTTTAGTATTCTTTTATTTTTTTGCTGTTGATGTTTCTTTAGGGGAAGATTAAATAAGGGGTGAATTATTGAGGTACGTTTTCTACTCGGTATGATGAGATGGCCCAAATTTTAAACTTTCATGGTATTTGTGTTCAGTACTGTTTGGCAATTTATCCTGGAAAGACTAGCCCCCGGCACAACGTCTAAAACTTGTTCAACCGTATTATGAAAATCATCATTCTCCGGGAAATGTGTTTCGTGCGCTTCAAGCAACCTATGGTCTACGCATAATCGGCGTACTGTGTCGACTATTCGCTGTACCATCACAAAAATTTAAACTCCAATTTTCATTATTGAATATTGACCAAATGAGCCACATCCAGCACGTAGTGCAGAAAATAGTACTGTACGTAATAATTCTGAAGAATTGATTTGGCGCTCGGAAATTGGATCTTAAGAACCATGACCATGTTTGGCTCAGTTAAGGCCAACATTTCAAAGCCAAAATCTTTAAAAAATAAATATAAGATATAGTTCTTCCGTATAAAAATGAATAATATTTAATAAAGATATTTTTTTATTGTTTAAATTTAGAAAAAAGTACCTCCCAATAAATCACCCTTCACCTGTGAAATACATACAACTCATGCTTCCAGGTATATTGCCTAGAAAGCTTCAATGCAGTTTTATTCTTATTTGACACCGGTAACGGATGGGCCCTTTTACCGACAAATATCAATAAATATGCATGAACAACTGTTAGTTTAAGGGAACATAACTAAATGCAGTAATTCAGAACTTTCTATATAGGTATTTGATACTTGAAAACGTTGTAACTCACAAATAGTATAAAACTGAGTTAATCATGGAATAAGGTTTTATCACACCTAAAGCAACAGTTTAATAGAATTTTTTTACCAGCTAATTATTCCACCATAAATAAAATAATTTATATTCGTTCCTTTTAAATTCTCCCTTCTTATCTTTCACCTTACAGAGGGAATGCAGGCTTTTTTAGGGGGTCCGGGCCACCCCTGCCCCCTGGCGACGCAACTGACAAGGTGTCCCAAAATATGTGGACAATCTTCTATATTCGTACAGAACTTACTTTGATTACCTTAAAAACCATTCCTTTCTACACTTTGGACACTTTAAATTAAAAAGAAAAAAAAACAATTATATTGGTCTAAAAGTCAGTTACCATAGTTACTTACTAGGTATTTTTCTTAATACAGGATCTCCCTAAAAAGTCTGTACCTAATGCTACCATAGACTTCCTCGGCCAAAATATAAGGATCTAACGCAATTTGCCTTAGTCAAAAAGTTGATCGTTTCTATTTTATTTTAGTTATTTTTAAATATTGTATTTTTTTATTTTGCACAAAATTTAGTTTAAGGGAGTTTTTTAAAGTAAGAAATCGAAAGGTACTGATACTTTTGTTGTTAAATATAGGAGGAGCCACCTGCAGGCCTTTGCTTTTGTTCAAGGTATCATTACTTTTTTTTGCCTCGGTATATTTTGATTCTTGTAGATAATTTATATTTTTTCTCAGTTTTTACAGAAAAAAGATTTACATGATAAATATCGCTACGAGCAACCGTTTCTGAGGTATTATATTTTATTTAGAAAAAAAAATTCTTTGCATTCATTTACGCCTTATTTAAGCCACCCGGGCTGCTCCAAAAGATCTGTACAAATTGTTACTTCAATTTCCTTACGCCAAAACACAAAACCTTTACCCAATTTGACTTAGTTAAAACTTGATCGTTTCCGAGATACAGGATGTCCAAGTAAAAATAATTCTTTGAAAATTTAATTTCCTGTATCTTGCAACCAGCAACCTTTCAACTAAGGTCAATTGCATTACATCGCAATCCGGAGAAAAAGCGATTAAAAACTTTTGTATAGAAAAAAACGTTTAATCTGCAATATCTTAAAATCGGTGCTCTTAGCGATATACGGTGTATCCAAGGATATACTTAACTATACCAGTAAAAAAAAATATTTTTAATATTTCGAAAAAAGTTATTTTTAATAGGAATTTTTTTCTTCGTCCAAATTGCTAAAAGCTATAATACAATTTGCCATAGGATATACAGGGTGGTCCAAAATCGCGAAAATATTTCTTAAAAAAAAATAAAATAAAGTCGAGTGCTAATTGTAAAATAATAAATCTTAGCTTAGGTGTAAGAATAATTTGTAATATTAAGTTGTTGGTCGTCCCTTATCAAATCAAAAAATCAAATATTTAAGAAGGACACCATGTCGTTGTACCTATACCATGTTAAGGAGTCCTAGCGAATATTCATTACAGTATTACAATCAGTGGCGGTTAGTGATGGCCAATTTGGTGAGCATACCCGCACCATTGTTAAATATACTACTATTTTCTTTTATTTTTGATTATTACAGGCTATAAAATCACTATAATTAGTTATTTATTTTACTATTTACCATATTATTGATGAAAATGGATATATTACTTATAATAATATGCCTATATAAAATTTTAAAAATTGGTTTTTACCTATGGTGCGGGTGTGTCCGTCAAATTGGCCATCACCAGCGGCCATTGATCACAATATACAAAGTTCTAAAAAAGTAAATAAAGAGAAAACAAATTTGAGTCTTTGGAGACTACGTAAAGTTTGTGGAATGGGGGAGGGTTTATAGAAGAATAAATTATATGAACTTTATATTTTCACGTGTTCTATTTGAATCTTAGACTCCACATCTGAAGTCTAAGTGGACCCTTGGTACTAGTTACTAAGGCTTTTTTGGCGGTTTTGAATTAAACGGTTTTCGGTTAAAGCTGGTTAACCGATTAACCGAAAACCGGTTCAAACCCGTAAAACCAAAAACGGTTTTTAAAACCAATTCTGTCAACACGGAATTGCTGCATGACCACGAATATAGTGCTGCTACCTATTGACGTTACCGATTTCATTCGCAAAAATCCCGCTATTTTAAAGTATTTAAATATGTATCTATATGTTACGGGCAACGTGAAAAGCTGGGCATTATTAAAAAGGATCGGCCATTATTAATAATGCACGACGGCCCGTGGTCCATGTAATAAGTCAGTGTTTGAGATAGCTTAGATTTAAAAAAATCTAAACGCTAGCAACCCAAGTAATCTGTGAACCGATATCCGATTTAAAAAAATTGCCGTTTTTTATATTTTTTAGATAAAAATCGCAATCAATCAAAAACCGATGATTCGATATTCGAAGAACCGATTTTCGATTTTGGTCAAAACCAAGAAATCGATATTTAAAAACCGTTTAACAGAAAAACCACCTTTTGGTTTAAGCCAAAACCGATTATCTGATAAAAAAACCTAAAACTAGTTTTCTGTTTTAGCCGAAACAGCGGTTAACCGAAAACCGGTTGACCGGTTAACCAAAAACGGTTTTGGTTGCCAGCACTACTAGTTACTATGAGTGGTGAGTTTTAGATGCTTACCCTATTTCATCCCCAGCACTTGTCTTTCTTCCTCTTAAACGGCTTTTGGAAAATATCGGATACCTACTTAATATTCTACTTTTTATTATTATTTTTAAACGAATTTACATATCTTCAGCTAACAAATGGGCATGCCTTTTTGAAACCTGCTAAAAGCACATAATATAAAATCCACATATATACAGTTTGCCATCTGGCGGACGAACTGGAAGGAAAAGTTTGTCTGTGTTTTTACTCCTGACAGATTTCAGCCATATACTTACCTATTGATCCATTTTCTGTATAGATTTAAACACGAAAATAATATTGATATGTTAACTATATTTATTTGGTAAGTCTCAAAGAGGGCTGACGTGTATACTTTTTTATTTATGAGGTAATTTCCAGAAATCTAAAATGTCATGGTAAAATATCATCAATCATCATCATTTGATATTCAGTGGGTTAAAAATCGTGTAAATTTTTAGCAGACAACTTTTAAAATGATCTTTTATTGGTACAAATTATAGTTATATAGGTAAAATACGAGAATTACTTTAAAAAAGATTAACATGCTTTTTTATTTTTTTCAAGAAAATTTTAAAAGTGCTTGCTAACTCAGAAATAAAATTTTGATAATGTAGGTTAATTTTTCGTATATAATATAACAAGAAAGAAAACTTTGCTGGTAAAATATTTCGATGTTACGAAAGTTTTTGCTTGGCAATTTCGTGAATGGCATTTACACAAAACCACGAGTCGTCAGGCGAGTGGTTTTGAATAAATTTTATGAACGAATTTACCAAAATACCCCAAACGTAAATAAAACAAGAAAAATATTATACATAGAGAATTTTTTCTCGAAAGATATTGAACAGGACGAGAATTACAAGCCCGTCTTTAACCTTTTATTTACATACAAATCAACAGTAGTTTTTACTTCCTTCACTTTAACCCAACCAACCAAGTATTGTCGCCGAAATAACGGTGTTTTCCTGTTTGAGGAATTCTCGTTTCGGTACCTAATAAAATTTTACCTGAGCTAACCCCTTTTTTTCTAATTTGGTTCTCTGGACAAAATGCAAAATTATTTCTTCTTGTTTGGTACCCTAAAGGTGTAAAGTGAGTCCAATCTAACTTGTCCACATTTAAAATGGTTATAATTTTTTATTTTCTAACTTAAAAAAATGATACAAAAATCAAAATGTACAATGAAATATATTTTTTTTTTGCTGTGAAGATTTTACAAAACAATTTTATTAAGAAAATATATTGACATAACTAACTTTTTTTAATGGGACACCCTGTATTATCAGGGGCGGTCATATCGACTTCCTGAGGGGGGCATGGGCCGAGGAGGTTCAAATTTTTGAAGAGCAAAAAAAATAAAAAAGGTCCTCTTTTTATTGTTTTCACCTTTCATTCTTTTTATAAAATTACACAAAACCTTCTTCCCACGTATTTGAAATGTCCTCACTCTTCAATTCTATCATCAGCCTCACCCCCAAATAAAATAGAAAGGATGTCGCATCCAAGGGGGGAGGGCATGGCCTCCATGGCCTCCCCTATGACCGCCCCTGTGTATTATACTACCATTAAAAGGGTCTTTTAAAAAGCTTTACAAAAATATCACATTTAATATATATGTCTTTAAAAGTTAGTAAGAAATATAACCATTTAAATTTGAAATATATTATATGTAAATTTCACTCTATTGCTTAGTCCTGTAGGTAGGTAATTAAACCCAAGACTAATACACACTTTATAAATCCACTAAAAAATTCTATTCCCACTTTTAGGGTACCAAACGAGAAGAGATAATTATGCATTTTTGCCGAGGTGTCCAAACCAGAAAAGAAGGTCAGGTCAGGTAAAATTTTATTAGGTGCCGAAACGAGAATAAACCGAAATACCATCATGTTGGTTTTCACAAGGTAAGTGCAGGTAGGAGCTTTTTGAGTTGAAAACATGAGGTTGCTATGACATTTTACCAATGTTGTGAATCTAGTAAAATAGTCGCTTAAAAATCATCATGTTGATTTTATTAAGGTAGGGCAAGTTGAAGCTTTATTAGTAGAAGACAGGAGGTTGATATGACATTTTGCTAATGTAAAACAGACTACATTAGAAAGCACAGGGACGTTGATTGGTTTAAAGCGGTACAAAATTAGCTTTGGTTTACATAAGAGCTAAAACCTAAAACTCTCGATAGGCTAACTTACTTTTCTTACACAGAGTGTTCTCAAAACTAAGTCAATATTTTTTAACAGCTTGTAGATCTTATAAAAGAAGCTAACTTGTCAAAAATTTCTAATATACAATTTACAAATTAAAGCAGTTATTTAAAAAATTAACAATAAAAATATGTAGTAGAAACTTGATTTTTTTAATATTTTTTACCTCTTCATGTGTAAAACATGAAAGATTTTTTTTACAATTGGAGGAGAAAGAAGCAAATTTGTTATTGTGTTTTACTTTAAAGTAATTTTTTTCTTCAAAATCATTAATTATTTAAAAAAAATTGTATCAAAAAATAAAGTGCAAAGTTACTTTGATGCCAAACATTTTTTACCTTTATTTATTCATATTTAGACCGGAGTCCATAAATTTTAAAGAACAAAAAAAATATAGTTGAATAAAACCCATTGTAGAAGGTAGAAAATGTAACAAAACATAAATTACGGTCGATCTGAGGTCGGGAAGGGAGAAGGGGAGGGTTTTAAGGTGAAAAAGTTTTTGTCGATTTTCGTAAAAATTACAAGTACATACTAGGAAAAAGAGTTAAATAAAAAGTTTTTGGTTACGAATAGATCTACAACTTTTGTATTAACACTTTCTTTATATAACCTTAAAATTTATGTGAAAAATTCAAATAACCAACTTCTTGGTTTTTAAGTTTTAATCTAATTAAAAAAAATTAAACAATTTTGTAGAAACTAACCGTTGTATGTCCCAAATATACAATAATTTTTTGGATTTAAAATACTTATTTTGTTTCATTATATTGACTTAATTTTGAAAAAGTACCCTTATTTTCCATCGAAAATTCACGTGTTAAAATATCGGCATTTTTAAAAAAGTCGCTAAATTTTTTGTTCAATAAAATCTCTACTTTCTGATGGTGTAAAAAAGTATACATTCAGACGGTAAATTTTCTTGGGGAATGCATTTCCATAAGAATTGTAGTTTTGCCGGAAATCGAAAAAAACCGTTTTTACTCTTAAAAACTTAACATCAGACCGCCTGTTAATTATTATTTTTGCTTTAAATTTTAATATTTTTTCCACATCTTGTAATAAGTTTTATCCTACTAATTTTTTTTGGTTTCAAAAATTATCGACCCTGGTTTAATAATGATTTGAAGAAACATCGGATCCGAAAATTTTGCATTTTTTAGAATATTTACCATTGTAATGTATATTTTTTACACCTTCAGAGGGTAGAGATTTTAAAGGACTAAAAGACACCGACTTAAAAATGCCGATATTTTGACACGTGAATTTTTGATTGAAAATAAGAGTACTTTTTGTGAATTTTCTATTGAAAATAAGGGTATTTTTTTGATATCAGGTCAAAATAATGTGAAAAAATTAATATTTCAAACCAAAAAAGTTGTAGTATAAGTGTAAAATTTATTAGACTTTAAATGACGGAAAAATGCTGCATTTTTGGAGGAAAACTTATTCTATCTTTTTTAAAGTACGTAATTAGACCGTTCTTAAAATAAAGAAGTATCTAGCATAAATATTAAGTTAGTTATGATTAAAATAAAGTGAGTTTCTATTTTTTCTATAAAAAGTCAATAAACACACCCTCTAACTACACCATTAATAAAAATTGACCCTAATGCTTCTGCAATTTTCTTTATAATTACTTAAATTGTTAAGACGTCCAAGAAGTTTGACCAATTTATAATGCCTAATTACAAAAAGTTTATGTAGATTATTATGCTTCAAAGTGGATTATTGGAATTTTTCGAAAAATAAAAGATTGTTTTTGTTTTACTATTTCCTTCATTTTAAATAATAGAATAAAAGATCCCTTGGTTTTTAAATAGGTTGAGTTTAAACGTACACACTATGAAAGTTATTCATGAAATTTTTGTGTCATGAAAAAAAATGTCAAGTTTTCCTATCCAAACAAAAGAGAGGGAAACTTGAAGAAATTTTTCACTCAGGACACAAAAATTTCATAAAAACTTTTATCGTGAATTCTAACCTTAAGGGGCCTAAAAAAGGTGAAGTTTGTGTTCGTAAAAACGGCTATATCTAGGCAAATATTCACTCTACAGAAAATTTACAAACAGAGAAATTTCAGTAATTCCAGAATTTTCAGAGTTATCTTAAAAAAGCTTAAAAATACGAAATAGTGAAAAATTGTCTTGAATGTATTAATAATACATACAGAGTGGCCCACCATAGTCGACAAGGTCTGTAACTGGATACTCATACGGTTGAAAAAAAATTAATAGGAAAACATATGGAGGTCGGATAAGTCTACATTATTAAATTATTTTAGTATACAGGGTTATTCACGTTGAGTGTCCTATTAGAAAATCTCTGAAACTACTAAATATATATATTTTTTAAATTTTGGCACTAAGTTTAAGTAATATTGACCTTTATATGGCAAATATATTATCTTTCTGGTACTTTCGGTTATACCGGAAGTGCGTATCAACTTGCTTATTTTAAATGGGACACCCTATATATTGTTACATTTTTGAATTCTGCACAAGATTTTAAGCATATTTTGTGTATCATGTCCTATACGTAAGTTTTTTGTAAGTTTTTGAAATATTTAAATTTGATTTGTATTAAGTTTGTCAAAACATGCCGTTTGCCGCCCCAAAAATAATTATTCATTTTTCTTATTAAAAATACCTTATTATTTAATTTGGTATAAAATTTTTGTTTAACAGGACCCTATTTAACTAAATTTTTATGAAAATTAAAAAAATGTTTGTACAGGGTGTTTAAAAAATAAGATTAAAATAAAATTGAGAAAATTACAAAAAAAATTTTAAATTGATTTTTGTTTTATTTTTTTTTCTTATTAAGCATTAAAAATAAGGGTAAGTTTGTAAAAAGTGGCCTATTCTTAAAAGTTCTAGTTTTGGAGATATTTCTAATCAAATACAGGGTAACTCAAAAATCGATCACAAAACTTAAGAGGGTGATTCTTCTTGAAAAATAAGCGTAAAGCTTCATATCTTTTTTTAATGTCATTCGTTTCCGAGTTACAAGCCGTCAAAGTTCAATTTTTATTTTGATTTTTCGCCATATTGCATTTATTTTTTAACCAATTCAGTTGATATTTGGCACACAAATCAAGCTTTGCAGATTCTAAAATTTTAAGACAAAAGTACTTTTTAAATACCGCCAGAGGGCACTTTACTAAAAACTTAAAATTTATTTACATCATAACTTATTTATTTTGACAAATATCGCAAAGCTGGAAACGCCATTTTATAGACAATCAAAAACAAACTTAAAAAATAAGGCACTCTTTATTACAGTCGATAAACCTCACCGTTTAGGCACAATAGACATCAAAGTTTTCATCAATTTCAATCAAATTACCTACATACATACAGGGTGTCCAGTAACTCAACCGACAAACTTAACCAAACGATTCTACAACAAAAAATAAGACAAAAACTTCATATAAACATATGTCCTAAACGTCTTAATTTTTAAACTACGGTGTGTTAAATATTTTAATTTTTTTTTTTAATTTTCAAGATGTTTAGGACATATGTTTATATAAAGTTTTTTCTTATTTTTTGTTGTAGAATCCTTTGGTTAAGTTTGTCGGTTGAGTTACTGGACACCCTGTATGCATGTAGGTAATTTTATTGAAATTGATGAAATCTTTGATGTCTATTGGTGCCTAAACGTTGAGGTTTATCGACTTCAATAAAGAGTACCTAATTTTTAAGTTTTTGATTGTCTTTAAAATGGCGAACCCAGCTTTGCGATATCTGTCAAAATAAAAAGTTATGATGTAAACAAATTTTAAGTTTTAGATAAAGTGCCTTCTGGCGGTATTTAAAAAAGTACTTTTGTTTTAAAATTTTAGAATCTGCAAAGCTCCATTTGTGTGCCAAATATCAACTGGATTGGTTAAAAAATAAATGCAATATGGCGAAAAACCAAAATATAAATTAAACTTTGACGGCTTGTAACTCGAAAACGAATGACATGTTGAAAAAAAATATAAGAAGCTCTACCCTTATTTTGTCAAGTAGAATCAACCCCTTAAGTTTCGTGATCGATTTTTGAATCACACTGTATATTTATTTGGATAATAAGCTGCAGATTTAAATTTAGGTTATTAATGAATGCTTAGTTGGCTATGATAGCGTTGAATGACAGATGCAAAATCACATACATTTATTCAACATTCGATGAACTTTTATCGCCATCATAGCCAACTTAGAATACATTAATAACTAAAATTTAAGTCTTGAGGTTATTAGCCAAATAAATATATTTAATTGGAAATATCTCGAAAACTAAAACTTTTAGGAATAGGCAATCTTTCAATAACTTACCCTAAATTTTAATGCTCAATATATAAAAAAACAATTTGGGGTTTTAATTTTAAAAAATTATTGACTTTAGGTACATTTCTCAATTTCTTTTTTAATTTTATCTTTTCTAACACCCTGAAAAATTATTACTTATTTTTAAGTCTGCAAACAGCATTTTTGACAAACAAATTTTAATATTTTAAAAACGGTAAAGCTTAGAATCCGAACATGTAATAATATACAATTTTATTTATTTTTGTGATATTTGATTTTTTTAAATGCAGAGTTGCAATTAAATTAATTTTGTTTTAACACTACAAACTTTTTTAACTTTAAATGTAAGATTAGGAGAAGTCTGCCTTATCATACGTAGGTTATTTTGAGATCATATATTATAGAGGGTGATCAAAAAATAATATCAATTTTTCAGAAAACCAAATAGCACTATCTTATTTTAAATGGAATACTCCGTACTCTTTTACACCGCATAATAACAAATAAAATACCCTTTTATATGGTGTATGGCGGTATCTACATACCTATCTTTTTACTTCTTTAGTAAATTTCTTTTTAGATATTTTTATTTCAAATGTCATTTAAATTTAAGTAGGCTGTGGTATAGTTATGCCTGTTTACTTCTGTTTACTAACAATAAGCCATTATTGTGGAATATTATCTGCCACTGTTTCTAAAATCCACAGATTTAGTTGTTTATTAATCTCTTCCATTATCCATAATTAAATTGTCAAATTTTTTAAAGCAATTATTTAGGTTTCTGCTGGAATATTTTTTAGGATAAATTCAGCCAAGCCAGCGTCCAAACTGATGACTAGAAATTTAACATTATTCTGGGAGTCTATAGTCAAACTACAATAATTGTCTTTGGTTATTAATTTGTAATTAATTAATTAATATTAAATTTGTAAAACGGAATTTTCTAAAAGCAGAAAATATAGGTATAGGGAACTTATACGCCATTTGAAATAGTATTTTATTTGTCATCATTTGGTGTACAGGGTGTATTTTTAAAATAAAGGAGATATTGCTATTTCATTTCCTAAAAATTTGAAATAACTTTTTGATCACCATGTACAATATTTGATCTCGATATGACCGACATTAGATAATCTAATCTTGTAACAAATTTTGAGGTTCAAAAGTTTATTGTGTTGAAATAAAATTAATTAATTTGGTCCTCTGAATTTTGAAAAAAAACATCACAAAAATGAATAAAAATAGATACTTGGTACTATTAACAAACTTGAGTTATTTTTTTATGTAGAATCTATAACCGTCATAAAATATAGCTTGTTCTATTTAAAAAATATAACTTTGATATACGTCACACTTTTTGAGACACGCTGTATACAGTGTCCGTCAGATATATGAACGCATATGGAAATTTTTTTATTCCACATTTTACAAAGAAAAATATTTTACATAAAAGTTGCTGCTTCCTTTCAAACTTAAGATACAGCTGCCAAAATTAAAATATCTTCATTTGTATACCGGGGAGATACAAAAATATGAAAATGGTTCAAGAGTATAGTATCCTTATTTCTCAGAGAACATACAAATATTATTTGTAAAAGTATCTCAAATTGAAAGTAGGTAGGTAGGTAGGTAGAATACAGGGTAGCGCAAAACTAATAGCAAAAATTATAAAAAATGGATTTTGAGATAGGTGACTGTGACTTCATA
>JACEGR010012339.1:0-11884 GCA_014170235.1 Listronotus bonariensis | reverse complement strand
TTATTAGTTTTAGTTTTATATTTACTATTGTCACACCCTGATTTGAGGTGTAACTAGGGATGTAGCTCAGATTTAAAAATGAAAGATGTAAATTAAAATAATCACCTAAATTTATTTATTAAAATATTAAGATTAAGTTTATATTACATATAAGTACATAGGTTCAGTAATGGTAGCACATTTTAGAAATATAAAAATATAAATTACAATACTTACATTATTGCAGTAGCCGGACGGACCCCAACACTCAGTTTATCGAACATCGCTAGTTAATTTCGACCGCGCGCGTTACTTGTCGATACCGGATTGATTCCAAACTATTTCGCGATTTACCGTGTTTGGCAATTCTGCAGATTTGGCGATTTTTACATATCCTGGGAAACAATAGGTTTATGAACTTCTAAAACCGCCAAAAGTGCAGAATAAGTAAACTTTGTTTAATTTTGATATTTTACGCAAATCAAGGGGTTTGGTGAACTCCCTAGATTGCTTACTTGTGAGAATAGTTGAATTTGTTTAATTTTGAAGAATAATAATTATAAACAATTAATCTGTTTGAAAAATGATATTTTTAAGTGAATGAACTTTTATAAAAAAATTAGAAATTATTAAATTTATTTGTTACCAAAAATAATTGTTTCTTGACATTTCCCTCCGGCTACGGGAAGCTGGACCCCAGCTTAAAAAAAATGCAACCAATAAAATAATAATAATAATAATAATAATAATAATAAAATATGAAAAATGGTAGCAATGTTTGAAAAAGAAAAATATATATATATATATGTTTGGAAGTAAAAATTGTAAGGCAAAATTTATAATGAATAGATAAAGAATTTTTTTCTTAAATCATTGCTTTCATTTTTTCATAAAATTGTTCCCTAAAAATAATTAAAAATACTTATACAAAAAAATTTAAAAATTACAATTACACACACTTCTCACAATTAAAACTTTAGCCACGCCATTTTTACCATTATAAGTTCTCCAATATGTCTACACAAAGCACTAAATGAAAGGAACCAAGTAGCGAAAGTCCGAATACGGATCTGTCCATGGGTAACCCGCACTGTTGGCCCACCTTGCTGTTTGCCGAAGAAAAGTGCGCCAGCCGTTGTCAAAGTCCTAAATTTCTGCAATCTAGGTCTGTCGAATACTTCTGCCGCGAGGATGCTGTATTTTCTTTTAATCTGTGGTCTAAGAGATGACTTGTGGAGATGACATCCTAACATAACCCCAAAATTTCAGAGACAAAATTGTTTTTCAGCAATTTTTCTTTCTCAAAAACAAGGCACGTGTTTCGGCGATTTTTGTGGAATTTAGCTGTGAGACCACTGTGATTGTGTAGTGATTTGTGAAATGATGTCGTTGGTGACCAACTTGTGTGCTCGCTCGCCCGTTCACTCGCAAAATGCCTTGTAGTTTGTGCGCGTTCGTAGTTTTGTTGGTCATGCTTCTTGGGATTACTTGCTCTAGTTCGTTTACCATGGCTATAACGAATGTGGATAGGCCCCATTTATCAGGTGAGTTGTTTCGTTAAGTTCTTTGCAGACTGCTGATTCGACCCTTTGATTTTGCAGGTGGCTAACGGTAGTGAAAAATTAATGAATTAAAACACTTTTTAAGTGCAATTTATTATCAAGAAAATAAAATACAAACATATTGTTTTTTAAATAAGTGGCTAAGCACTCAATTATGTAAAGGATCTTTTCAAAATAAAAAAGCTAGTCATGTATGGAGCTCTTAAACTGCCAACTACCTTAAAATTTAAAACCGCAACTATGAACCGTAAATATCAATTCTAAAGTTAGGTATGTTAAATTATTCAGATATGCAGTTCGTAATTTATGCAAGTTATATTTATCATATTACAGCACTGGTTAAAATAAATGGTTGTTTGTATGGGGTATAAAATTATTAAATTATAGCTTCTGATTTGACGCCTTGCTTGGAATATGCACAAATTTTCATTTTAAAACCATAAATTTTGTGATTGCGTATGTGATTATAATTTAAAATCCATTTAAAGAAATAATTTATTTTCCTATTTATGTTTGTTTTATTGTCGGTAGTTGTCTGCATAAATTCATGCATAATTTTGTTGCCGCTGATAAGCCGAAGAAATAAAATTTATGTAAAACATTAAGAGTAAAAATATTTTATGAAATAATTTTATATTGACCACCTAATGGTAGGGGAGCCCAAGAGGGGTTTTCGGGATTTACTACAGCGCGGCATAATAATATATCGCAGAATTCCTTGTATCTGGTTAAGTAACGCCACTAAATATGATTCCGGTATACAGGGCCGATCGTAAAAAACAAAAATACATCCATCAGAAATGTCAAGCTTAAGATAGGGTAAGTTAATTACATGATAAAAAGTGTATATTCCACTAATCTAACAATGTGAGAGTGACGTTAAGAATGCGGAGGGCTACAAAAAAGTCAAATTAACATTCTTAAGAGGGGCCAAATTATTATTTAAAAAAAAGTAATTTAAGGATAACGAAAAATATTTAATTCGATACAATTCAAGCGATTTTCACAAGCCAAAATAGTAACAGTATTTTTTTGGCATATTTAAAAATCTATAGCCGCTTGCCCCACCAACAGTACATTATACAACATTTTTTCTTCTTTTCATGGAAGACAGTATAAAAGTGTTCTACTGTGGTCTCCTAATTTTAAGACTTAGAACGTAGACATTGTAAAAGCAAGACAAAAAAGTTGGCATCTATGGCCATATCGCCATTAAAAATACAAAGGGTGTATCTTAAGTTACAAAACTTAACAAGAAAACCAATTTAAAAATACTAATATACAGACTGTCCACGGATAAGTTATACAAGAGGACAAATAGATTAAAAACTTGATTTATTAAAAGAAAATGTTGATTTTGTATACAGGGTTCACGTAACTTGAAACCTAAAACTCAATGATCAGATATCAAATTGTTGTTAAAGCTATTTTTTAAGTCAATTAGATGTGTTGTGAATAAATAAAAAAATAAAATTATAATTAAATAAACGTAAAAGAAACAATATTTAACAACGTTTTTTGTTTTTTTAGGTCAGTTTAATTTTTTGTATCAAAAATGTTTTATTGTTTCTTTTACGTTTATTTAAATTTTAATTTTATTTTTTTATTTACTCACAACACGCTTTAATTTAGCTTTAAAATTATATTTATTTTCGGTTTAAATTTTTTTCTTGATTTCCCCAGGATTTCACCATCAGAACCTGTATTAGTTTCCAACCACAATTAAAGTATACCTTTTCGAAAAATAGGAATTGAAAATCAATCTACAGTTAACGGACTATTTGGTTAACATGCTTAAAAAAGGAAATACGGAATCAGCTAAATAACGTAAGACATAGGCAATTTGAGAAAAAGAAACAGTCTAACGTGAATAGCGGCATGTTAACGTTTCGGATTGAATGACGCACGTACATTTTTTGTTGTTGCTTTACTGGCCGATATACCTTGACCTACTGCTTATACAGTATACAGCCGAACATAGGCCCTTCTCCTTTTTAGAGTAGGTTAAAAATATACTTCTGCATTTGCATCTGGAGATCATCGGCAACCAACGGGCCCGCGGTGTTGCCTGTTGGTTACTTAAAGCGACCAACTGTTGATTATACGGTTGTCTTGTAAGCCTTGCAATATGGCGGACCATACAGCGTTAAATTCAGGAAAAGGCCCAGGGCGATAATTTCTCCATGAGGAAAAAAATCCATCCCGGAGAAATTTGGGATACCAGACAGCAAATAAAATTTGATGGTCAAATCATATGTATGAATGTAATTTCAAGGTATACAAGTTGTTTGTTTGTTTGGTTTTTAAACGTAAGTTTTTTTATGTTTCTGAAATCCGTCATCAGATGCTGTACTCGTAAAGTTCTTAATGGCGTTTGGTTAGTAGTCTAATTTGTAATTTATCCATAGGTGCAATTAAGGGGGCTAGAGGGGGCTTAGCCCCCTAAAAGGAAATTAGACAAAATTAGCCCCCTCAAGATTGTGACTAAAACCTAAAAGCGATAAGAGAAAGTGATTTTTATGTCAAGAGTGCCATTTTTACCTAACTGTAGGTCATTTTTGTGGCAGTAATGACAAATAAATCCCTTTATCTTTCCCAATTTTTTTCAAAGTCTCGAAGCTTGCCTCATACCTTACGGGACTACCAAGACTCCAGCCTCCTCTATAAACCGAAGCAAATTACGCCTATGGATTTATCTAATTATCATTCCTAGATATTGTGAACACCTAGTATAAAAAAGTATACTTTTTGGGAATTTTAAAAATATACATTTTTGGGAAATTTAAATATAATTGGGTTACTTAACATTGGGAAATTTGGTACATAAAACAATACGTGAAGTGTCAAGGTTTAAAAAGTAGAAATGAAACAATTTTCTAGGTTACTCTTATAATAATAAAACAAAAACATTAAACAAGTTGAGTTGCCTAGAAATGCAAAACAAATACTGAAAAATTTAATATTTAAAGAGAACAAAATTTTAAGACAGGGATTTTGATTGTTTATTAGATAAGAAAGAGTTAGTAAAGTCAAGTAAAAAGTTAAAGTTTGAGTTAAGCTCCGTACGGGCTATCCCTAGGGATATGCCCGTACTAAATTTAGTTAGTTCAATAAGTTACGTTGGTTTTTTATGCAAAGTTAGTTGTGATGGTCCACCGGTCTCATTGTCCCAAGAAGATAGTTCCATATGGTACATAGTCCCAAGTGACGTCAAGTAGTATTCCAAAATTTTACACGTCACATATGGTGGAGGTGCCCCCGTTCCCAGTGACCTTTGTGAAACGTCGGTTATGGTAAGCTGTGCCCGCCCTAGTTCCAGTGCCCTTTGTGAAGCGATAGGAAAAGTCGCTTATGGTACGCCCTTCCTACCCCTCAGTTTATTTGTGGAAGAAAATACCATATATATGGTAAAGGCGTCCCGTTCCCCGAAGAAGAAATGTGTGTGAAATGACGAAGATGGGGAAAAAATATGTTGCGTAGCGTAGCTGCAAGGAGGTAGCAGCGTAGCTACAAGAAAAGGAAGATAAGGTATATCTTCAGTTTGGAAATATGGCTAAATGGTGTTAGCCAGAGTTGTTGAAGAAGAATATTTATTTGCGTTGAAGTTATTGTGTTACGTCGTGAAGACGGAGTTTAGAAGCAGCATGAGGCTGCATTAGCACTGGAAGCCGCAGCTCTAGTATGGGGAAGAGCTCTGAAGTATGGTCTTGAATTGTGGGGTACAAGACAGTTAAGCGGCCCTGAGAAAGCTCAGGATATGGGGAAATTGGCATGAAGTTGCAGTAACCTGATGTGGAAGAAGAAAATGGGAATGAAAGGCAGACAATGGTACGTGGAGAAGTACGGGACAAATGGCCAATGGAACGCACCATCAAGGACATGGACAGGCAGGCAAGCTGGACGCAATTTTTTTATAAAGGCTAGTATAAGAAAAATGTGGAATATTAGGTTAATTTCTAAGTATAAATATTTTAAAAAATTTGATTTTCTTTTTATGTAAGAGATATTTTTTTTGTTTTTAAACTATCCAATAAATTTAAAAAGAGCAAAAGATAAAATAGAAAAAAATCACCCAATTAATAGTACATGTAGAACATAGTTAATTATTTTCTTTCCCACTGGTATATTAAGAAATCATTGAATTACCTTTTTAATGGTTCAACGTTTTGCTGACGAGACAAGGCCAAGTTCACTTTTATTGTTACAGGACAGGTCAGTTTTAAATAACACAAACTTTTTTTCTTATTTAGCTGTTTGTGTAGTACATAAATATCTAGTAAACTTAAAGATTAATAAAAAAAAAATTACAATTTATGAGTAACAATAATTAGGTAATTTTTTGTCTAAAAATAATCTTACCGTTAAAACTATATTTATTTAAAGTACCTACTTAAAGAAAAGATCAAATTTAAAAAGGTTTTTAACAATTAAGCTAAAATCTTCTTATTTGAACTAATTATTTCAGCAAAAAAACATCTCTAGAACTTTTAAATAATTATTTTAGATAATTTATCCGGAAGAATTTTTTAAAATTTCAAAAAAGAGTCATAATGTTAAATATAACCTAAATGAATTATTTTTTAGACAAAAAACTATTTTTACATTTTTTCTTGCATTTTTTTTTTTGAAAAAACAAAAACTAATTGGTTAAAAATAATTTTTTGAGTTTGAGTTTTTTGAGTAAAAAAAAACAAAATATTTAATAAAACGTTAAGATTATTTACGATAAATATAATTTATATAATAAGTAACATAATGTTAGGTTTTGAATTTTTGTAAGCTATATGGAACTATCGTTTTTCGATAATATTGCTAATTTTTTTAAAGGTTTAAAGTAAATTTGTCTGATTTCTAATAGCGTTGTGGGTCCAACGCTTTCAGGGAAGGGGCATATGTGAACACCTAGTATAAAAAAGTATACTTTTTGGGAATTTTAAAAATATACATTTTTGGGAAATTTAAATATAATTGGGTTACTTAACATTGGGAAATTTGGTACATAAAACAATACGTGAAGTGTCAAGGTTTAAAAAGTAGAAATGAAACAATTTTCTAGGTTACTCTTATAATAATAAAACAAAAACATTAAACAAGTTGAGTTGCCTAGAAATGCAAAACAAATACTGAAAAATTTAATATTTAAAGAGAACAAAATTTTAAGACAGGGATTTTGATTGTTTATTAGATAAGAAAGAGTTAGTAAAGTCAAGTAAAAAGTTAAAGTTTGAGTTAAGCCCCGTACGGGCTATCCCTAGGGATATGCCCGTACTAAATTTAGTTAGTTCAATAAGTTACGTTGGTTTTTTATGCAAAGTTAGTTGTGATGGTCCACCGGTCTCATTGTCCCAAGAAGATAGTTCCATATGGTACATAGTCCCAAGTGACGTCAAGTAGTATTCCAAAATTTTACACGTCACAATATTTTACTGCTTATTTTATGTTATTGGCTTAAAATTAGTTGCTTATTAAAGGTATATAACAAAAAGTGGGAATCTTGTGACGCAATAGACTGCTAACAATGCTAAACACTGATTGGCTGGAAATTTACAAAACAACCATATCTATTAAAAGACCGTGAGTTATACTATATATATAAAAAATTTAATTACGTACCTAACATATATTGTTCTCTGGCAACATCGCGGGCCAGTAGTTTGCTCCGAGAAAATAATAAATAGGTTATATTTTTTAAAACTTTAAAACAAAAAAATAACCTTTAATAAAGCTGTATAGCAATAAAACAAGCTTAAGGAAATAATAAACCCTAGAAGTAATAAAAAGTAAAGTATCCATAATAAACTTTAAATATTCATATTTTAATGCAAAATCCCAATAACTTGCTTTTACATGAGTAGGCATCCCCTTACTTGAGCAACCCCCACTCCTCCACCCGTGACGTCATTACGAGGAATCTTGGGCGACGCCTATTTTAGGGTACTGCGCATGCTCGTCATATTTAGGAATCTTGCGCAACGCGTTATTTAGGGCGTGGTCAATCTGTCAAATGTCATCTGTCACCTGTCATATGTCAAAATCTCTAACGTCATATTTAGGAATCTTGCGCAACGCGTTGTTTAGGGCGTGGTCAATCTGTCATCTGTCAAATGTCATCTGTCACCTGTCATATGTCACCTGTCATATGACAAAATCTCTGACGTTATATTTAAGAATCTTGCGCAACTCCATATTTAGGGCGTGGTCAATCTGTCATCTGTCACCTGTCAAATATCACGTGACTTGGAAAATGGCGCCTGTCATATTTCGCGAACCACGTGGTTACGTGAATGAGATAAGGCAGTACGCATGCGCGAAAAATAATTTCAATATATAACCTAGAAATAAGGCGTTGATTGAAATGACATAACCTAAATTTATACGGATAAGCCTTTGGCCCCACGCCTAGGGCTCTGGGCCCCTCGTTTAAGCCAGGGGACCCACGATCGTAAGCTAGCTTCATACGTCATATACTTTAGTCAACATAACCTCAAACTTATCTTTGCGTCTTACGCATGACATAACCTAGAAATAGGGTATATTATTGATTGACATTAGTTGCAGACACGTGTTTTATTAAATATATCGACAAGATGGTGCTACGTCATTAGGTTAAACTAGTCAACATAACCTCAAACTTATATGCATGTATCTTACGCATGACATAACCTAGAAATAGTTATGATTCATTGACTCATCTTATGGCGCTAAAAATGACGTCAACATAACCTAGAAATATTTTAAGATTGATTAACATAACCTCAAAATTTTACACGCACGTGGTTTATAAAACATGACGACAAAATGGTGAAGGTAAAAAATAATAAAAATATAAGAGAAAAACATTCTTTTTTAAACAATTATTTTCAATAAATATATTAACGCTAATTTTTAAATAAATAAATATGTTATTTGAGAGTAAATAGGGCCTTAACAGTTTTTAACGTATATTTAGGTTTCTAGTAGACCGATTTTAGTTGTTCTTTTTGCTAATAATTTAATTTTTATAAATCTACAAATATTAATACTAAAATTTTTAATAATTATGTTATTTGAGTGTAAATAGGGCCTTAACAGTTTTTAACGTATATCTTGGCTTCTAGTGGTTTGATTTTAGTCATTCTTTTTTAAACAATTATTTTTAATAAATATAACACTAATTTTTTAAATAAATATGTTATTTGAGAGTAAATAGGGCCTTAACAGTTTTTAACGTATATTTTGGTTTCTAGTAGACCGATTTTAGTTGTTCTTTTTGCTAATAATTTAATTTTTATAAATCTACAAATATTAGTACTAAAATTTTTAATAATTATGTTATTTGAGTGTAAATAGGGCCTTAACAGTTTGGTAAATTGTAATTACACTCGATAAACATGTTACGTATGTACTCTGTATATTATTTTTATTAAGTACAATATGTATCTTTATGTTTCATATGTAGCTGTTTTTGTTTTAAGATAACCCTTTATATATTTAATATATAATTTTTAAAATACGTCCCCGTTTTTCTAAAATACGGCACTGTTTTTCTAAAATACGGCACTGTTTTTCTAAATACGGCACCGTTTTTCTAAATACGGCACCGTTTTCTAAAATACGGCACCGTTTTCTTAAATACGGCACCGTTTTTCTAAAATACGGCACTGTTTTTTCTTAATACGGCACCGTTTTTCTAAATACGGCACCGTTTTCTAAAATACGGCACCGTTTTCTTAAATACGGCACCGTTTTTCTAAAATACGGCACTGTTTTCTTAAATACGGTACCGTTTTCTAAAATACGGCACTGTTTTTCTAAAATACGGCACCGTTTTCTAAAATACGGCACCGTTTTCTTAAATACGGCACCGTTTTTCTAAAATACGGCACTGTTTTTCTAGAAATACGGCACCGTTTTTTAAAATACGGCACCGTTTTCTAAAAATACGGCACTGTTTTTCCAAAATACGGCACCGTTTTTCTAAAAACGGCACCGTTTTCTAAAATACGGCACCGTTTTCTTAAATACGGCACCGTTTTTCTAAAATACGACACTGTTTTTCTATGTGTGGGGCCCCAGGGCTTAGACGGGGGGCGTAGGTCCCGGAGCCCTAAGCGTTGGAAGTTCCTAATGCCAAAGGCAACTAACGCCAAATGTTGCTAGCGCCCCTCTTCTTTAAAAGTAGGGTTATGTTGTGATTCTTCTTCTTCTTTTCGAACAGTCATTTTCTAAGTCACGTGATATTTGACAGATGACAGGCGACCACGCCCTAAATAATGCGTTGCGCAAGATTCCTAAATATGACGTCAGATTTTTCGAATGACAGATGAACCCGCCTCGCGTTCTTACCCTAGACCGAAATATTTAATTTTTAAATTTGACTCACGTAAATTTAGCGCTTGGCTAATATTTTCGAAATAAGGGTTGATACCCTTACAAATTATATTTAAATATGTTTCTTAGGCCCTAATCTCGCTTTTAAACAAAAATCGTAAATATCGTATGTACTGAAACCAAAATATTTATTTTTAATTCTGACATTCGTATACTCTTCTTTTAGCGCTCGGCTAATTATTTAAAAATTAGGGCTGATACTCTTACAAATTATATTGAAATATGTTTCCTCGAATTTGTTGATTTTTTTAATAACTTGTCTGTCAATCATAACAACGGCTGTGTAAGAACTTTGAGGTTATCTATTTAGGCCCTATTTACTCTCAAATAACATATTTATTTAAAAAATTAGTGTTACTATATATTTATTAAAAATAATTGTTTAAAAAAGAATGACTAAAATCAAACCACTAGAAGCCAAGATATACGTTAAAAACTGTTAAGGCCCTATTTACACTCAAATAACATAATTATTAAAAATTTTAGTACTAATATTTGTAGATTTATAAAAATTAAATTATTAGCAAAAAGAACAACTAAAATCGGTCTACTAGAAACCAAAATATACGTTAAAAACTGTTAAGGCCCTATTTACTCTCAAATAACATATTTATTTAAAAAATTAGTGTTATATTTATTAAAAATAATTGTTTAAAAAAGAATGACTAAAATCAAACCACTAGAAGCCAAGATATACGTTAAAAACTGTTAAGGCCCTATTTACACTCAAATAACATAATTATTAAAAATTTTAGTATTAATATTTGTAGATTTATAAAAATTAAATTATTAGCAAAAAGAACAACTAAAATCGGTCTACTAGAAACCTAAATATACGTTAAAAACTGTTAAGGCCCTATTTACTCTCAAATAACATATTTATTTATTTAAAAATTAGCGTTAATATATTTATTGAAAATAATTGTTTAAAAAAGAATGTTTTTCTCTTATATTTTTATTATTTTTTACCTTCACCATTTTGTCGTCATGTTTTATAAACCACGTGCGTGTAAAATTTTGAGGTTATGTTAATCAATCTTAAAATATTTCTAGGTTATGTTGACGTCATTTTTAGCGCCATAAGATGAGTCAATGAATCATAACTATTTCTAGGTTATGTCATGCGTAAGATACATGCATATAAGTTTGAGGTTATGTTGACTAGTTTAACCTAATGACGTAGCACCATCTTGTCGATATATTTAATAAAACACGTGTCTGCAACTAATGTCAATCAATAATATACCCTATTTCTAGGTTATGTCATGCGTAAGACGCAAAGATAAGTTTGAGGTTATGTTGACTAAAGTATATGACGTATGAAGCTAGCTTACGATCGTGGGTCCCCTGGCTTAAACGAGGGGCCCAGAGCCCTAGGCGTGGGGCCAAAGGCTTATCCGTATAAATTTAGGTTATGTCATTTCAATCAACGCCTTATTTCTAGGTTATATATTGAAATTATTTTTCGCGCATGCGTACTGCCTTATCTCATTCACGTAACCACGTGGTTCGCGAAATATGACAGGTGACAGGCGCCATTTTCTAAGTCACGTGATATTTGACAGGTGACAGATGACAGATTGACCACGCCCTAAATATGGAGTTGCGCAAGATTCCTAAATATAACGTCAGAGATTTTGACATATGACAGGTGACAGATGACATTTGACAGATGACAGATTGACCACGCCCTAAATAACGCGTTGCGCAAGATTCCTAAATATGACGTCAGAGATTTTGACATATGACAGGTGACAGATGACATTTGACAGATTGACCACGCCCTAAATAACGCGTTGCGCAAGATTCCTAAATATGACGAGCATGCGCAGTACCCTAAAATAGGCGTCGCCCAAGATTCCTCGTAATGACGTCACGGGTGGAGGAGTGGGGGGTTGCTCAAGTAAGGGGATGCCTACTTACATGAATTTCTTTAGGTAAACACGTCGTAAACCTGACTAAAATCAGCTTAC
>JACEGR010012338.1:0-11885 GCA_014170235.1 Listronotus bonariensis | reverse complement strand
ATATAAAAACCCACAGAACATTGGTACGTATACTTATATAAAAAAAAATAAAATCAATGTTTTGCCTATTATTGCAAACTTCTTACTTCCTATATTTTTAACTGACATTTAAATATTTTGAAACTACTTTCATACAAAAATCACATAAATCGCAAAATTACTATTTTACGCCTATCGCCCAATTAATATTTTTAGAGTGCTACCGGCTAAAATCAAAGGCATACCGATGCAAGATGCTAGGTTCGAAATTACATTTAATAATTTTTGCCAACGCGTGGAAAAAAGACGCGGACGTTCGTTCTCTGTCTAAGTCTAAGCTCTATCTGTTGCCATGGCGATTGGCGATGCTATCTACTTTACAGCAGCGAGCTGGTACGACGCGAAGCTTGGGTGTAGATTATTTGCTGGCAACACTGTTGAATGGGGTGATCTTTGTGGAGAATTGTACAGTTAAAAATTCCACCAAAAATAGCTAAATCGTTATACTTAGCGCCATCTAATAGAGTATTTGGGCCCTAAAACAACGTTCTATCTCAGAATCAATCTGTATGATATTTTTTCTGTGATTTTGGTATCACAACTCAAAAAACAACTTTTTCAGGAGAAACAAAAATGATGATCATAATTTAGCTGTCTTTTAAATGGTGATTTTAAACATTTCTAAACTATAAACAAAAAACATGATCATGACTTATGTCACCTATTTTTTGACGAGTCTTAATAATTACAATTGTTATAAATCTTTGTCAGTTTAAAAAATCAACTAAAATTCATGTAAAATGCAGTCTAAAAAGGATGTTTTAAG
The DNA here is from genome assembly GCA_014170235.1 of Listronotus bonariensis. Classification (NCBI taxonomy): domain Eukaryota; kingdom Metazoa; phylum Arthropoda; class Insecta; order Coleoptera; family Curculionidae; genus Listronotus; species Listronotus bonariensis. Next base: position 11,080 of record JACEGR010012338.1, on the reverse strand, counting down.
TTTTAACGATCTCGACCATTTAATAGATATTTACTCTAGACATCTTAAAGAAAGCGAAAAAGTTTTTAGTTTGGAAATTACAGAATCAAATGAGTTGTTGCCTAAAACTTTGGCAGTGCTGGAAAAGGTAAATAGTGACTAAGCAACAGTAATTTGACATATTTTATATTGCTTTAGCTGGTTTTACACTTGCATCTTTTAGACAACCCTGTAGTGCCACCACGGACATTTTTTTAGTAACTACTACTTACCTAAAAATGTCTCCCCAGCTGGGAATCGAAACCATTTATTTTTTTCATTTTAAACATGTCTTTATTAATACATAATTGGTTATATACAATCATATTTTAACAATACATATGTGTGTAAGGCAGCGGCCAGGGTGGTCCCTTGTTGGTGTTCTCATTGTGCCCCATGAAACATGGGGGTTAGATGGAATCCCCTGTGGTAAAATCACGATTGCGATGGCTTTATCAGTGCAGCCTTCCCCGGATGTGACCTTCAAAAGCTGTTTTGCTGTATTTTCTACCGTAGTTTAAGTTTGTTTCATAATCATTCATTAGTTAATTAGAGTCTAAAATAATTTATTTGTTTTTGTCAGGAAAAATTTTAGTTGTAGGTACTAAGTAGCGCGCATGTTTTTGTTGGTTAATATTTGCATTTGATTTGTCTTATGTTACCATAGAGTAAGGAAATTATAAGAGTTATCATGGAATAGCCGATTTAAGGACAGGTCATGCGAAAACTCCCAATATAATTTTATTCGTTTCTCGTTGAAATACCGCCAGTTAGTCATTTCAGTAAGCTTACGTGTCTCCCCACCGCTGATGTTACACGAGGCGAGGCTTCAACCGACGCATTTAAAGTGTAAACTGGAAAAATGACAAGCCTGCCGCCAAGCCTGCCGCAAAAGCGGTACGAAAATTTTAGCATGCTATGGTTTCTCTTATCCGTAGGTATGTTACTTTATGATGTTACTTAATATGTAAATGAGCTATGGAAATTTAATTTGATTTGGAAAAGAGTGAATTTTTGCGTTTGTTTTTGTATTTTCTTTGTTTTGACGTTAAGGTTATTGTTTTGGTTTAGTATGTTTTTGCAAATTAAAAGAAAAGAGGAATATTGGAAGATTTTTGTTTTAATTAGTAATTAAACATAGTTTCAATTTATTCAAGTTGCTATTTAAGTATATGTATAGTTTTGTAATAAATATTGTTAGGTTGATTAGGTTTTTTATAAATATTATTAGGTATTATGTTTTAAGAGGATATTGTTTTTTGGAATTTTGTTTGGTTTTCTTGCATCTTGTTGATTTTGTACAAGAATACAGGGCAGTTGCTGTCATTTGATTTGTGGTCCCCAATACAGTTGCACATTTTTTTCATCAGTTTTCGTACATGTTGCTGTTATGTGATGTCCTGCGCAATGCATGTATTTAGGCGACTTTTGACAGTAAGATGTGGCATGCCCCATGCCTGTCATCTTTTGCATTGTATTATTATTTTTGGGGTATGTTTCCGTTCCCATCTGATATCGACGTTGTCAAGAACTTTCACTTTTGTTGTAGGATTTTAAGTGTCACATGTGGCCCAGGACAACCATGATCTTGTAGAAGTGCGTCTCTTATTTCTTCAATGAGTGGCTGGTGATCTAATCTTTTGATTATGAAGGCGTGAGAGCGTTCGTTTTCGCGGCTTTACGTGTACCATTTGTTCTGTTCATCCCTCTTTAGGTATTCTGTATATTTAAGGTATTCGTCCATGTCTGCAGCGTGTATTATGGTACTATTTTTGGCGTAGGTGACATTGTAGCCTTTTGTTAAAATTTTCGTTCGAAGTGGAGTTTTTCTCCGGCTTCTGGTCCTGAAATGACTCCCTCTAGGATGATGGGTGGGGGTTTGAATATTTTATTCTTTTTTTTGCTGTGTGCTTTTTGTACTTTTTATAGGTTTGTCGTTTGTATTTTTCTGTTGCGTTTTTCCATGATTTTCCTTAGATTCTTAATTGCTGTGCAGCGGCGCAAATATATTCTTTGTTGGCACGTTGTATGTTCTTTTTGTTCTGGGTGTAGGTGCTGGTGCTGGCTTACGCCAGCAACGGTTATGTCTTCTGTTTCCATATCTATTGGGGTTTCGGGTATTGGTTTTTTAAAGAATGGCTCTTTTATAAAACTGGGCATTTTTTCGAAAATCTTGATATTAAATCCTTGTTTTTTACATATGGTTTTTGTCTTTAGTGAAAAAGCTTGCTCGATTTCAACTGTTTGGGGTGTTTCCTGTACTAAAATTTAGTTAAGAATGCCCTCTTCCTGTTTCTACGGCGTGCTGCCGGTAGAGATGTTTCTGAGCTTCTTTGAGTTTTTTGTTTAGTACGTCGCCTCTAAGGAGATGTAAATCACTGTAAATGTGGCTGCAGATTGTGCATGTATTGTTTGATTCCACTAGGATTCTTAACTACTGTAGATCTAAGGAATTCAGGGGGTAAATTTTCAGTTTGAGTTGGTTGTAATGATCATCGCAGCTTCTTTCACTTGATTCTTCTTGGCTTGTGTAGTCTGAGTCACTGTATGTGCTTGTTTCGGCTTCACGGGGTGATTCTGACGTAAGGGTAGGTTTTCCTTTTGTGGTAGTACTTATTTTGTGCTTTTTGGAGATATGAGTTAGTATACTTTTGATTTTTGGTAGTTTGTTGTCGAACTCAAGGAATTACTTGAAGAAGTCACAGTCTGGTGCATATGTCAGGAGCACGTATACGTAGTGGAGTGGTTTGCAGCCTTCATTATTTGATTTGTTGCTTTTCTTTGGCTTTCGTGGTATCTTCCATGTGTGTGCGGCAGTTTTTGGTTTTGCACCCTTATTCGGGGTGAAAATTCACCCCCAGACAGAAAATTACAAAAAAAGGGTAATCAAGATGCATTTTTGCACAAAGCCAAATTTTTAAAGTTTTATATTTTCACCATTTTGTTGTGACATTCCATTACCACAAAAACAAAATGGCCATTTTTTCGGCATAGGACAACTTTGCTATTTTAAATAGATCACCATGTATTTTTTCTATATTTTTAAAATTTAATCTTTTCCTTTTAATAAAATATAACGGTGATAGTGAAGAGTGCTGATGTATTGAGGCCAAGGCCCAGAAGGTCTTAAGTCAAAATTACCTTACAATTAAACTTACCCTTTTCGTTTTAATTTTTTTTTATTAATAAATTTAGTGTTTTATAAAACCATTTTCATAAAAAAACTTAGAATACTTACTTAGTGTAAGGCCTATTATTCTCAATACTCTGCCATTTCCCTTTATTCCCAAATATTTTTTGGTACAATTATCATATTATATATATATATATATATATATATATATATATAATATATATATATATATATATATATATATATATATATATATATAATATCATACTGAGATGGAAAACTTTATAATTTGCAAATATACCTATTTTCAGCTTGGATTAATTGATAACAAACTCAAAGTATTAAATTGTCTCCAAAATGATATAAATAATCAAATTGAGTATATTAAATCCTATGAAAATAATATCAAGGAAATGATAGACATTTTAGACGAAAATAATCATTGTTGTTCATCTAAATGTAACAAAAATGTTACGACCGACATTTACCGCCAAAATACGTAAGTATTAAAACTGACTGGTGGAACACCATATTATCTATAATATATTAGGTATTGATTAAGTAGGTATGGGTATTATTAAAGACAATTGTAAACAGAAGATTCTTTAATGTCCAGTTTTACAATAGCAGTTTAAGCTGTGGTTCAGTTGAACTTAACTGGTTCATGAACTAATCCATTTAAAATGTATTGCTGTCAAGTAAATGCCAAAAGTGACAGGAATATATTTTAAATGGATAAGTTCTTGTACCAATTGAGTTCAACTGAATCCTAACTGAACTGGCAATTGTAAAACTAGGCATAAGTTATTTTAAGAAAAACAGTTTTAATTAACATTGGTCCACAAATTCTTCGATCTAAAAACAAGGTGAGCCAGGAGTCTTAAAAAGCTTATTTACTTGTTATCCCTTTAACTTTTTAATTTTGTTTTTCGTAGGTACAGAAGGTGACCGCCAAAGTATCCGAGATACTTCTTATATAAGTTCAACAATGAAAATTAGGAAAAAACAGTACCTCAACCGACAAACTTTAAGGGGTGATCCTGCAATGAAAAATAAAAGAAAATTTATATGAACATTACTTTTTAAACTACGAAGTGTTAAAAAATGTTAAAAGTTATCTTTTTATATAACTTTTATACCAATTAAAATATTTTTAAAAAATTTAAAAGACATCTTCTATGCATCAGAAGACATTTTTTGACATTAAAAAAATTACCAGTGTCGTTCATAAGGGGTTTTGGGTAAATATTTTTAAAGAAAAAAATGGTAATCCACTGCATTTTTCTAAAATAAAAACAATTTTTTGAATCTCTGTTTAGTTTAGAACAAATTTGATCTCTGGACTTTTTGTTTCATATACGGTTTTTTCGTAAATGAATAGAAACCATTTCTTGGCACGGTCAAATCCCTATCTTAATAAAGAATTAATAAATACCAAACGTTATTTTTTTATTTTTACTGTAGAATTTAATAATAACAATACAAAATGACCATGCAAAAAATGGTTTTTATTTTTTTATACAAAAACCGTTTATCAAACATAAAAAGTCAAGGTTTGTCAGTTCAATTTGTTCTAAACTAAACGGGGATTTAAAAATTGTTTTATTTAAAAAAATACAGTGGCATACCATTTTTTCTCTAAAAATATTGACCCCTAAACCCCTTATGGACGACACTGATAATTTTTTTTTAGTATGTCGAAAAGAGACTTTTGATGCATAGTAGACGTCTTCTAAATTTTTGAAAATATCATAATTAGTAAAGAAAGCTGTAATAAAAAAACGATCATTTTTCAAAAACTAAGACGTTTAGGACATATGTGCATATAGAGTTTTTTCTTATTTTTCATTGTAAAATCACCCCTTAATGTTTGTCAATTGAGTTACTGGACACCCTGTATAAACATATGTCATAAACGTCTTAGTTTTTACACTACAGGGTGTAAAAATTAAAAAAAAATATTTTTTTATAATAACTTTTATGCCAATTTAAACATTTTTAAAACATTTGAGAGAGGCCACCAGGAGATATTTTTGGCATACAAGAATAAAACAAATTTTTACTAGTGTCGTTCATGAGGGGTTTAAGGTAAATATTTTTAAGAAAACATGGTACGCCACTGCACTTTTCTAATATAAAAGTATTTTTTAAATTTCCGTTTAGTTTGACACAAATTTGATCTGTTGACTTTTTATTTGATGCACGGTTTTCACGTAAATAAATTAAAACCATTTCTCGGGATGGTCAAATCCCTATCTAATTAGAAAATAAATAGCAAAGGTGATTTTTTATTGTAAAATTTAATATTTTTGATACGAAATGACCATACCAAGAAATGGTTTTTATTTATTTACGCGAAAACTGTGCATCTAATAAAAAGTCAAGAGATCAAATTTGTTCCAAACCTAATGAATTTGTTCCAAACCTAATGAGTATTTCAAATATCATTTTAATTTTAGAAAAATGCAGTTGCGTACCATTTTTATATTAAAAAATATTTAATTTAAACCTCTCATGGACGACACTGGTAATTTTTTTCTTGTATGCCAAAAAATGTCTTTTGGTGCATAAAAGGCTTCTTTCAAATTTTTAAAACTATCTAAATTGGCATAAAAGTTTTAAAAAACAATATTTTATTAACAATTTTGACACCCTGTAGTTCAAAAACTTAGACGTTTAGGACATATGTTTATATAAAGTTATTTTCCTAATTTTTATTGTTGAATTTATATCCGAAGTTTCTTGGGTACCCCGGCGGCCGCCCTGTATAGCTAGCTATAAACTACACATTTTAAAAATATTTTAATATATACAGGGTGACGTTATAAAGTTATGTTTTTTTAATCACCCTGTAGTTTATACTTTTGTTAAATTCCTCTTTCCATTCTAACACTTTTTTGTTATACAGGATGTCACAGAAACAGTGATAAACTTGGAAAAATTAAAACCTATAAAACTTTTTGTTTTAAATGAAACACCCTGTATTTAATTTTATCATTGGTATATTAAAAATTTATTTTAAAAAAGTTCTTTTGTCTTAAAATTTTAGAAGCTGCAAAGCTTGATTTGTGTGCCAAATATCAACTGGATTGGTTAAAAAATAAATACAATATGGCGAAAAAAACAAAATAAAAATTTAACTTTAACGGCTTGTTACTCGAAAACGAATGACAATTTGTCAAGTAGAATCACCCCCTTAAGTTTCGTGATCGATTTTTGAATAACCATGTATTACGTTTTCTATACCTAAGTCCAACCGTTTTTGGCTAATTTTAAATTTTATGTCAAAAATGACGTTTGAACGACGACCATTTAAACTTTGAAAATTTGTTACAAGATTATAAACATTCTGCCCTATCATACGTAGGTCATATGGAATTCAAATGTTGTAGAGGGTGTTCAAATAATAGGTTTACTTTTTAGGAAATCAAATAGAAATAACTATCTTATTTCAAATGATACACCCTGTATATTTTTACACCAGATGATGACAAATAAAATAGCCTTTTAAATGGTGTATAGGTTATATACCGGATCAGCTAAATAACTTAAGACATAGGCAATGTAAGGAAAAGAAACGTGAATACCCCCTGAAAAAGTAAAATTATTTTTTAACATCCTATACAATATGTAATCTCGATATGCCCTACGTATGATATTGCAAAATGTTCCGAATCTTGTGACAAATTTTAAAATTTAAATAGTTAATAGTGTTAAAATAAAATTACTTTACTTGGACCTCTACATTTTAAAAACAAATCAAATATTACAAAATCGAAAAAATTAGGCACTTAATACTATTAATAAACTTGAGTGTTTTTTTTTGTGTAGAATCTAAAACCGGCATAAAATATAGGGTGTTTCATTTAAAAAATATAAATTTGATACGTCACACTTTTTTGAGAAACCCTGTATAGGCTAAAATAAATTTTATACTGTAGCCTTATCCCATCGCTATATGTTCCTTTTTACTTTTTTTTAGAAAGGGTATGGTTATCCAGCTACAGATCGACCGTGTCGAATATGGTGGGCCACCCTGTATATATTCTTGTAGAACTTTATTTTTTCAACAAGCAGGATTTTTATAAAGTGGCACTTTTTTCGTAAAGATAATAATAAGGAACACGGCTGAGTGGTTCCTTTATTTTGTTTAATAAAATTAGGCCTTGAAAATTTTTTTTGTCAAATTACTATTTTAAATAGCTTCCCTCTAGGAAACCATAAAAACAACCCACATACCAAATCTCGTAATTGTAACTTTTTAATGAAATTATAAAACGTAATTTTGTAAAATGCAGGTAGATCGCCCTCTTAAGTAAAGAACACGATATGTAATTAAGGTTTAGAATGTAACGCAGAATCTTTAAAATAAATAATATATAGGGTATCTCACTTAAAATAAGCAAGATATTAACTTCCGATATAACCGGAAGTGGTAGAAGTGTTAAAATGTTTAAGTTGTATGTCCTTCATAATGTTACCAAAATTTCAAAATTTTCCTAAGCCTACTTTTCGATAAATCGATCGCAACAGTTTCCGGTGGGACACCCTGTATACCTACGAAAAAAGAAATTAAAAAAGTTTTATGGATGACAAGTAAATGAGCTTTTTAAGACTTCTGATCTACCCTATAGACTAGTGGTAAACTTTAATAAACGGTTTTGGTCAATAAACCTATATAAAGAAAGTGTCATTTAACCATTTTCTTGTAGACGGGAATACTAATTTTCGCTGCTTTATTGATACAGTTTGTCAAAAAATAATATTTGTCTTTTGTATCCGTAAAAATGGGATTATTAAAAATTTGTTACTCCATATAAAGAGTGTACAGGGTGGCTCGAATTCGACGCTCATCATTGGGATTTCGGAAACCGTAAGAGATACAGGATCGGTTAAATGAAGGCAAAGATGCGCAATTTGATGCTCAATAAAATGCCGTTTTGCGTTTTAAAAAATTCCGAAGATATTCGAAAAAACCGGAATTTTTAATTTTGGTTTCTATTGTTTCCTGGCTATATTTGTTAAGATAACTCAAAATGAAAAACACGTTTTCATGGCCACTTTTTCTGCTCTATAATTCAGTGTGATTAAATATTGAATCTGATGTTTCGGCTTCTGGCGACCATCATCAACTTAATTTTTTTAAATACGGACCTGATATTTTTTTCAATTTAATTAAATCCTTTCATCACTCTTAAAACACTATATATCGCCACTTTGATATTTGCCGACGTTTCGTACAGACAATTCCATCATCAAAATAATGCATATTTATTTAACCATGGCCCTGAACTACATTTTTAGGTAAAAAGGTAAAAAAAGAATAAACTTATTACATATTCATAATGTTTTATTGCAACTCATTGATATGTAACAGCGGAAATTACTTTATAACAGAAACTAACCAGCAGGTACGAATTCAAGGGAGAACTTCATTTAATGGAGGGATTGGTATGTGGAGGAACAAAATTATTGGACCTTTCGTTTACGAAGGGACCTTAACTTCCGAACGATATCTAAATTTGATTAGGAATGATGTCTTAGACGCCTTAGGTAATCAACCTTTGGCAGTATTTCAAGAAATATGGTGGCAGCAAGACGGAGCTCCTGCCCACAATGGAAGGGAAGTAGCTCAATTCCTTTACCATATATTTCCTAATAAATGGTTTTGCAAGATGGCCCGCTAAGAGCCCAGACCTTAGTCCCCTAGATTATTTCCTTTGGGGATATCTTAAGAACCGTTTATTTAAAAATGCGCCTCGCGACCTTTAAGTACTACGACAAAATTTGATAATGGAAGTAGCTGCCATTCCTGCGAGAACAATTAATCGAGCTGTATTTAAAATACCAAGCAAAGCAAGAAAATGCATTGAGGCGGAGGCTAAAAATGTAGTTCAGGGCCGTATTATGGTGAAATAAATATGCAATATTCTGGTGATGGAATTTTCTGTACGAAACGTCGGCAAATATCAAAGTGGCGATATATAGTGTTTTAATAGTGATGAAAGAATTTAATTAAATTGAAAAAATATCAGGTCCGTATTTAAAAAATTAAGTTGATGATGGTCGCCAGAAGCCGAAACGTCAGATTCAATATTTAATCACACTGAATTATAGAGCAGAAAAAGTGGCCATGAAAACGTGTTTTTCATTTTGAGTCTATCTTAACAAATATAGCCAGGAAACAATAGAAACCAAAATTGAAAATTCCGGTTTTTTTCGAATATCTTCGGAAGTACTCGAAATTTTTTAAAACGCAAAACGGCATTTTATTGAGCATCAAATTGCGCATCTTTACCTCCATTTAATCGATCCTGTATCTCTTACGGTTTCCAAAATCTCAATGATGAGCGTCGAATTCGAGCCACCCTGTACAGATTCCAATTTGCTTTCTTAGTGTTCCATTTGGTTTTTGGAAAAAATTTCCTTGAGTTAAATTAAATAAGCTAATAGTCATAATGATTGGAAAATGGTCTGAACCAAGGGTGTCAGTATCTATGTGCCAAGAAAAGTCGTTGGATATATCTGGTGATGTAAGACTTAAATCAACAGCTGATTTATTGCCTCCAGGTTGTATGCGCCTGGTAGACGAACCATCATTTAAAATAACCATGTCATTATTATCAATAAAATTTAATAGTTGATCGCCCATTGGATCATTTTTATGTGATCCCCAAACACTACTATGTGAATTAAAATCACCACAAATTAAATAAGGGGTAGTAATTTGCGCAATAATATTGTTCCAATCACTGGGGCTGGTTTTAATATTAGGTGGCCTGTATATAGATAATAAAGTTACATTTTTATTGTTAATATTGATGATAATACCACAAACTAAAATACCTCTATTAAAATTATGTAAAAAGTTAAGAGTACGAAAAGTAATTCTATTTGAGATAAGAATGGCAACACCGGCTTTGCCATCTGCCCTATCGTCTCTAACAATTTTATATCCTGTAAAGATAACATCTTGTCCTGGTTTGAACCAAGTTTCTTGAATTAAGGCGATATCAATATCTTTTTGATACAAAAAACTTCAAGGCTCCTTTTTTTGCAATTGCAGACTGAGAATTCCATTGAAGTATATTTAAACTGTTTTTTACTCCCGAATCCATTATTTTTGGGTAGGGGCAGACGATTTTACAATTTCAAGCAAGCCTTTTTTATAACATCTACTTTTAAACCTTTTAATTCTTCCAATGACTTAAAATTTCCCAAAAATTTAATAAAGTATGTAGCAAAAGAATCCAATAAAATATTTTGTTGTGTTACAATATTATTGTCATTTCTTTCGTTATTGTTAAATTTATTGCTAGGATTATTAGGTGGAAGGGGAGTAGATGGACCAAAGACAGAGGGAAACATGGGATTCGGTGGAGGGGAGGATGAAATGTGTTTTCGTTTTTTGTTAGTGTGCTCGTTAATGCGAGAAGTACTAGGTACAGGTTGTGACAAAGAAAATGTCGAAGTATTGGTTATTTTTTTTGGCATTTGTGTATTTGACTGCCTGTTATTCGGTAATTTGGGAAAATTTATGTTATAACTATCAATATTATTAAATAGGTTAAATCGATTACTAGTAGTAACACCAGCATAAGAATGTTCAAAGACATTTTCAGCTTCTTTAAAAGTTATTTTGTTATCAATCATAATTTTTTTAATATTTACTTGCTTCATAAAAAAAGGACAGTTTTTTGAGTTAGACTTATGTGAGCCTGTTTTGCAATTTATACAATGAATATCTAGAGCTGAACACTTGTGCTCAGCTTCCTCAGTTTTAGATTTACCACATGAGATACACAATTCTACACTAGATCTACACTGTTTTGAAATATGTCCGTAATTTAAGCATTTGTAACACTGTGTTACTTTACCGTAATACATTTCAACTGGAAAAATTACGCTATCTATACTTATTTCCTCCGG
>JACEGR010012337.1:0-11888 GCA_014170235.1 Listronotus bonariensis | reverse complement strand
TTAACACGCTTTTATTAACTTGGGTTGTAACTATCTATCTATCAATCTATCTATCTGGCTGCCTATGTAACGGAATCTTTGAGCCTAATTTTAACCAACTTCCAGCTATTCGATTTCTTTGAAACTTTGCACACGTATTAAGGAAACATGACAATGCAATAATCTGCAAACAGTATCCCGTTATCTTTTTTGGATCGCCAGGAAAAAAATTCCATTATATTATAAAAACAACACCTAGGTTGCCATCTGTTGGCAACATTTCAAACTTTGCTATTAAATGAAGAAGAAATTTTTTAGTGGGTTGCAATATGTTGGCAACGGTCCAAACATTGCCTGGATTGCCATCTGTTGGCAAAATTTCAAACTTTGCTACTTAATGAAGAAGAAATTTTTTAGTGAGTTGCAATCTGTTGAAAAATTTTAAAATTTGCTACTCTTGTTCATTAAAAAATTTTTTCGCCATTTTGTCAAGAGTAGCAGAAACTAAAAATGAAAAATAATTAATAGTTTAAAAACTAAAAAACACGCTTTTATATGCAACCGAACTAAAAATTAGAAAATAATTTTTCATTAAAAAAATATTGTCATTTCATAGTAAAAGCGTGGGGTGATAAATATATTAAATGTTATAATTATTATATTTGCAAATATCTATGATGGAAAAGTTATGAAAAAATAGTAAAATGCACCCCACGCTTTTTACTATGAAATGACAATATTTTTTTTAATGAAAAATTATTTTCTAATTTTTAGTTCGGTTGCATATAAAAGCGTGTTTTTTAGTTTTTTTAAACTATTAATTATTATAATATTTTGTTAATATTGTGAATATTCTTAAGCTTTGATGCCGTATTTTTTCCTGTAACTTTGTAAGCCGAAATTTTTTTTTGTCAAATAATACTCTTAAATGCCAGGAAGTCAATTAAAAAAATTGTAAATACATTATTTTAAAGTGGTAAAAATATACATGGTGTTCCATTTAAAATAACAATGCTAGTCCTATATCAGGAAATTGAACAATTTCTTTTTGTGTTAATGAACTGTCACAACCAAATAGCGAGGATATGATAAAGAACATTAAAAAATCTGTGGCTTTCTACGCAAACCGAATTATAATAACTGTATTTGTTATTAGCGGTTAAAATGAGTCAAAACATAGTCGGACTCATAACATAAGATATGGTGTTTTGTTACTTGAATATTTTCTACTGAAGACAGAGTATAGGTGGGGAGTCATGGTTAGTTCTGGTTAAGTAAAACTTTTTTTTATTTCCTTAATTAAACCTGAGACTAATATACATTTTATATATCCAATTAAGAATTATGTCAATTCCTTCTTTCGTTCAGTTATAAATAGAATCAGACCGTGCAGGTATAAATTTTTTAACATAGTCGAACCGTGCAAGAGTCACTCTCTTATTAAAATAAATGGCCGGCGTATTTTCGACCAGAATCCCTTCGTCTACCTGCCCAAGAAAAAGGGTCAGATAAGGACATGTACATTTTCGACCAGGGATGTACGAGCCATAGAATGTCTTTGATAAGATTTACCCTTTTATTATTAAATTGTATATCTACCTGTCATGTCAGAAGAAATATGTAAAACAATAAATTGATTATGTATCTTATTACAACTATATATATATATATATATATATATATATATATATATTCCTTAGTTTTGGCGTAGGAGAAACTAAAATTTAATGAGTAAAAGTCAGACCCAAAAATCGTGTTGACCGGAGTTATCTTTCATATTCTTAAATAATATAGATGGGTCCACATTTATTTCATTCTGAAAGCAATACCGCCAAAAAATGATAAAGTAAACAAACCTTTTCGAAGGCATATAGCGCTGATAGAGCCTGATTTCTTATTTTTAGATAAATAATAAAAACACTGCTAAAACACGTGTCACGTACTTAAAAACATCCTCTTATTTCACCTCTGTCTTGCTATAAAACCGGTGGCACGTGGCGTGGAACTAGAAACTCGTCGGGTTGAATATTTTTTGCTTCAATAAATCATTGTTCACCAAAAGGTTTATTTAATTTATCATTTTTGTGTACTTTGCGGTATTACTTTCAGAATGAATTAAATGTGGACCCATCTATACCTGCATCCTTTTGGTCAAAATACATACAAAATAACCCGCACCCCTTAACTTATGGTCGAAATTACATCCTTCCAAATGAACGGGTTTTTAAAGCAAAGGTAGTTCAGAAAATCCCGAATTTTCAGCAATTCTGCCAAAATATAATCTTTTAAAGTATCTAAGTACGTGACAAAATAGTATATTACATTACAAGTGTGGAAAATGACTAATTTCACACGAGTGGGAATATTGTAGCACGAGGCGTTAGCCGAGTGCGACAAACCCACGAGTGTAAGAAAGTCATTTTCACACGAGTACTGTACACTATTTTTCCTACGACCACAAATTATTCACCAAAAAAAAAAAAAATTAAAGTTTGTCTGTTCAGAAAAAATAAAAAACAATTGAGAACTTTGCAACACTAGGGTGATATTTACTTTGCAACACTAGTGTGATATATACTTTTCCTCACTGCTATATTATACTGTTTTGACAATATTTTTACATCGAAAATCACCTACCTAGTAGTATTATATAACTTTTATCATTTTGGAATTTAAAAAGGCCCTCACTTAATAAAAATTGTATGGTTTTGTTAGGTAATAACGCTAATAGTTTAATACGGTTTTCTGCTGTTATAAGGGTTTTTTAAAAATTATCGATTCTTACATATTTTAGACACTCTTCTAAATAAAACGTAAGTGGTGCATATCCAAAATATTCCGTTTTTTAAAAATATCAGTAAATAAACTTACGGGACCGGGGAGTGAAAAGGGGTGCTGGGTGGGGTAAAATTGGTAAAACGAGTTAATGAAACTGAACATCACATGTAAAATTAAGTAAAAATAACAGTTTTTCCTCATATTTTTAAGAAAAAATATAAAAAATATGAAAATTGTAAATGCATAACCTAAAGTCCTTAAAGTAAGGAAAACGACTACCAAACGTCAGTTACCATGCAAAATATGGAAAGCATTTGGCAACGTCGGAAGGGTCTGATTCTATTTATGAATGGATAAAAGAAAGTGGATTCATAAAGTGTGTATTAGCCTTAGGTTTAATTAGGGATTAAAAAAGATTTAACTAGTTGTTTGAGTACACGAAGAAAGAGAGGAAGGAATTTGATCTATAGGCTTTTTTTCTCTGGCGCTTTAGGTCGAACGGTCAAGCGGCAAGGCTGCCTCTATAAAGTACGTGCTTAAAGGTAGAAGGGAAATTTTTAATTTGATCTACTTACCTGACAACACTGTGCCAGTCAGTGAAAGTTGTTTTTTGTGGTTATGTCTATTTTTGTTTATGTTTTTATTTTTTCGTAAATTTTAATAAATATAAAATAAGATGATTTTCGCTAATTTGGGTTCTACCGTTTAAGGTAAATAAAAAGTTTTTTTACTGTCACTACAAAAATATGTCACTTGCAAAACCAATAGCAGTTTTTAGAATGACATCATAATATGTATCACACCAGTGTTGTAAAGTACTTTGCAACACTAGTGCTGTAAAGTACTTTGCAACACTAGTGTGATATAACGCATTTTCTATGCATGAAATCAGTGTGCTATTTGCTATTTTCACAAGTGGTCGTAGGAAAAATTGTTTTCGCAGTTCACCAAAGCCTAAATTTATATCTAAAAGAATATTTCAAGATAAGCTTAAAACTTCAGTAATTTAAATTTGATATAATAAAATTTGTGTTTGTTAAAGTAATCTTGGGCTTATAATTTTTAATTATCGATTATTATATTAATATAAAATAATTATTTGTACTTAGATATCATGGAATTTGGCACGAGCAACAAAGTATAGTTATAAAGTTCATTAAAAAGTAAAAAGTGAGATAATTATATAAAATTTAAAATTTATTTTTATGTAATTTACATACTTTTGGGAAAATAGTTATTTTTATTTTTCGTGGAAAGCACACCTGTAATACTTTATTTAATTTACATAGATAATTGTTAGTAATTTATGTTTATTATTAAATGACAAAACATGTTTATTAAAAAATACTGGAGAAATATATATTTTTAACTCCTATCTTTAGAAATGTTAATGTTTATATAATCCTTTAAAAAACAATTTTATTTAGATATTTAAAGGGAATTTTAATTATTATATTTTTTTTTAGGTCGTTCATTAGCTTGTTAAATGTGTCGCATTTTGATTGATATGCACAAAAACAAAGGTTTTTTCAATAAACATTTATTTACATACCAAATTTAAAATAACATTCGTGAGGTTCAAAGTGTTTTAAGTATGTCAACAAAGGATAAGATATGAATCCTATGAATGAAATAAAATGGATATCCATGGATTCTGGTGTGCTAATGTGCAAAAGGCCATAAATACTTTATTTATAATACTATAAAAGTTCTATAGTACTTTCATATTCTCGCGAAAACAATATAAAATTTAAAACCCATTTTAAGGTATAAATAAATGCATTATTGTATCTTGGATTAGCCGACCCATTCCCACTTCGTTGGGCGTTAATTATATTTTTCTCTGACCTTTTTGTTCAATCATAGATTATTATAGCCTATAGCAATCCTGAATAATGTAGCTTTCTGATTGTGAAAATTTTTTTATGATCGGTTCAGTATTTCCGACAATTATCCCTTACAAACAAACAATCAAAGTTACAAACGTTATCTCTTTTTAATATTAGTATAAATAAATAGAGGGTGTTCATTTAAAACTTTCCACTCAAGTTATCTTCAAAACGAGACAGGTTTGAGAAAATCGCCGAAACACGTCAAGATATTTATTGAGGGGGAACGTTTTTACAAAAAATTGGAAGGCGCCTCTTCAACTCTTAACCACTAGGGCCACCACCCCAAAATTCTAAATGAGAAGGCAGGTCGAGTGATACATCATTTTAAAGCTCCTGACAAGTACTTTATAACCCTAGAATATGAAGTCAATATCTTCACCTATTACAAAATGGCGGTACTTTAAAAATTACCTAAATACCTGATTTGGATGGCCATATTTCCGAAAGTAATTAAGTTAGATGTACCTAATGTGCTGTTTTTTTAAAGTTCTTTTAAAGGTCTTTTTAATGGTGATACTGGTAGTAATATACAGTGTAGAAGAAAAAGTACATATTTTTTTATTTAAGAACCCTGTATATTATTTTACCATTAAAAAGATCTTTAAATGAGCTTTAAGAAAATACCACATTAAGTACATCTAACTTTATTAGTTTCGGAAATATGACCATCCAAATCAGGTATTTAGGTAATTTTTAAAGTACCGCCATTTTAGTAATTAGTAATAGGTGAAGATATTGACTTCATATTCTAGGATTATAAAGTACTCGTCAGGAGCTTTAAAATGATGTATCACTCGACCTGCCTTCTCATTGAAGAATTTTGGGGTGGTGGCCCTGGTGGTTAAGGGGTTAAAGGGGCGCCGTCCAATTTTTGTAAAAACGTTCCCCCTCAATAAATATCTTGACGTGTTTTGGTGATTTTCTCAAATCTGTCTCGTTTCGAAGATAACTTGAATGGAAAGTTTTCAAATGAACACCCTGTATAAGAAAAAATCTAATAAAAATAAGTAAATTCGTT
Source organism: Listronotus bonariensis (assembly GCA_014170235.1). NCBI lineage: Eukaryota > Metazoa > Arthropoda > Insecta > Coleoptera > Curculionidae > Listronotus > Listronotus bonariensis. The sequence continues at coordinate 6,221 of JACEGR010012337.1, read as the reverse complement.
GCTTTTTAATTTTCACCTACTTTTATTAAAAAAATTTAAAAATAAATCTGCTTCCGCAGAGAATCGAACCCAGGCGGCCCGCGTAAAAGGCGAGCATTCTCCACTGGTGCTTATACACGTAGCTACAAACCTAACCTCTTTATAATATTAGTATAAATTGATATACATATGTCATTATTTTTCTTTAAAATTTTTGTTTAATCTTTATAAAATTTAGCACTCCTAAATAGTGTAGCTTTCTAATTCTGAAAGAGTTTTTTATGATCGGTTTAGTATTTCTGATGATTAGCCCTTACAAAGTTATAGTTCATCCAAAATAGCCGACCCGTGTCCACTTCGTAGGGCGTGAATATGTGAACTTTTGTTTAATCATAAAAAAATATAGCCTATAACAATCCTGAATAACGTAGCTTTCTGATGGTGAAAAGAATTTTTATGATCGGTTCAGTACTTTCGAAGATTAGCGAATACAAACAAAGTTACAAACTTTACCTCTTTATAATAATACTTTAGACTACTTTTATTAACGGATTATATTACTTTGGCACAAATCTCTAAAATTTTGAAAAATACACAATTAAAAAATCCCTGGAATATTCTTAGTTATTGCAAGATACACCACAATTTATATTTTCGTCTAAGTATTCTCAAAACATTATTTTTAAAACCACCTTGTTCAAAAATATCAAACATGTCACCAGTTCTACTACGCCATTATTTTCCAAATAAAATGGACATCTTCCAAAAACTGTATTAACGACGACATATCGTTGTACGTGTCTGTCAGCCACCGATTTTATTTTAAAATTTTGGCAAATTTTCTAATGGCCGGTCAGTTCTCACGTGAATTTCTTGCATTTTTCATTTCCTTGAAAACGGTGACGTCGCTAACCACTTTAAAGTTGACGACAGAGATTTTTATAAAATTTTAAAATTGGCAGTGGTTATTTTTGGCTCCTAATAAACAGTTTAGGGAACAGTACTACATTGGAAGGTGTTTTTATTCGTAGATTATACAGTGTGTCCAAGATAAGGATCCTAAGCATGGAAATCTCAGTACCTATTGGAGATTCAGCTTAGGTTAAATTAGGAAAAAGTTGTGGTTTTTAAGGCTTATTTTCATGCCGTATAAAAACTTTAAAAATTTTATGGCCTGCTGAGATATTTGGCAAAAACCAAAATTTGAATTTATCAATTTAATTTTTTTCTGACTTTATTTGAAGAGACATAAAAACTAATAACACTTTTTTCTTGGCACTTTTTAGCTACTACATGTTGGTATTTTTAGATTTTATACCCGACGTTTCGTTTTTAAGCAACCATCATCAACTTTATTTTTTTATATGGCTCGAAAACAAAAGTACACCCTGTATCTGATCCCATTTTTTATTACAAATTCAACGATGTATCACATGTCATAATTTAATTTTTAGTTAAAAGAAAAATTGCATTTTTTCTATTTTTTAGAGTTATTTCTAAGAAGGCCTTGCAAACAAATGCTTGGACGTTAATACCTGTTAGCGTATCTGTAACATAATTTAAAATCATTATAAAATAGTATTTGTCGTAATTACCCTGTTTGTCGAGTTGTTGTTTTTAGAGCAATTGTTCTTATTGTTACTGTTGTCTCTATTATTGTTTATTGGTGAATAGCTAATATCTTATTGTACACATGTAGTAGCTAAAAGTGCCAATGAAAAAGTGTTATTAGTTTTTTTATATCTCTTCAAATAAAGTCAGAAAAAAAACCGATAAAGTCAAATTTTGGTTTTTGCCAAATATCTCAGCAAGCCATGAAATTTTAACCTAATTTGTCATACCTGTACCTAAGCTGTATCTCCAATAGGTACTGAGATTCCCATGCTTAGGATCCTTATCTTGGACACACTGTATAGAGTAAAATTTAAATGGAGTTTTTTTATTATTGTGTGATTAAAAGTGATTCTTTCCTTTTTTTCTATTCTTTTTAGTAAAGACACGTACGGTGGAATAAATTGATTTAAAACTCAGTGGTCTATATTTTATAAAAAATCTCGGCACGTCAAACTTGATTTAAACATATAAATTAATAATTAATAATTATGCAGAATCAAACCTATGTAAAATGTGAAGAAAATGTGGCTGGAGAAACTCAATTTGGCTTTAGGGGAGGGTTTGGCACTCGTGAGGCTAACCAGAACTAATCGGGATGTGTATGTAGATTTGATAGATTTAGAGGGGCTGGGATAAACCTGCACTGCAGCCGCACGGCTTATTGTGCACTCTGGTTTTACGTCTGGGTAATGTCAGCCAGACGGGACCTACAACTTAACGTGGATTCCGAACCACGAATGACCTATTCACGACAACTAAAGACCTAGGCCCATTCCTATTATTCAACTGGCTGTGGTCCGCAAGTCTTCGGTTGCGTAGGATACGGTAAAGTGTGTTGCGGCGCCATTTTACACTTCTTGGTCGTCTTTCGTTAGGCTAACCACTAAAAGTCTAGACCAAACTTTATAAATAAATTTTTGGTCTGGCCTGGATTCGAACCAGTCTGCGCCGGTTGTACGCCTAACGACACAGCGCTTTAACGCACAGGTATAAAAACTCATACAGCTTCTCGAATCCTCGGTCTAGATTCAAAGGACATAAGAATAATTGTAAAGTGCAATCAGTCTGTCAGAATAAAATTTAACAGAAATATCTCAGAAAGCTCTCTTATAAGAAAGGAGTTCGCAAAGGATGCTCATTATCACATACACTTTTTAATTTATATTAGGAAGCTACTTTCAACTAAGTACTTTACGGTGTCTCAAACGGAATAAGGATGAATGAAGAATTCATTAATAATATCAGATACGTGGACGATACTGCTATCATAGCTTAGACTTGCAGAGCCTTCTACAGAGAGTAAACGCTGCGTCAAAAAATATGTACTTCAATTGAATGTCTCGAAAACCAAATGGATGCTCATTGGTAAAAACCAAACACCTACTAAAAATCAAACACCTATAGAGTATGTTAAAAAGTACGTGTATTTGGGAACGATCGTTCACAACAGAGATCAGATCAAGAATAAAGAAGGCAAGATCAAGAATGAAACACATGTTTACTTACAGAAACCTCTGAATGTTAGAGATGTTACATAATTCCTGTATTACTGTATGAGGCAGAAGCATGGACCCTGACAGTTAAAATGTGGTTATATCGAAGAGTACTGGGAATATCCTGGACAGATCACATTACCAACAAGTGTTGCGAAGAATCAGAAATCAACAGGATATTGCATTTACAATGAAAAAAGAAAGATTGAATATCTGAGTCATCTGATGAGACATGACAAAAATCGTCTGCTGTAACTTATTCCTTAGAGAAAAGTGGATGGCAGAAGAGGTCCAAGAAGGAGAACAAACTGATGGATGCAGAACCCACGCAAGTGGTTTGGTCTAACATCTGTGGAGCTTTTTTAAACAAGTAGCTAACAAGGTATGTATTGTTATGTTGTTAGTCTACGTCCAAAATGGATAGAGCAATGAAGGAAGATTGAAGAAGGTCCAATAATAGACCATGACCACCAACATCATTAATTAATTAGAAAATACCAATTTTTTTAATTCTGCATTGAATTTTTTCAAATGTTATCGAGAAAAATTCATATAAACTGAAGAACGAAAATATAAAGTCGATGGTTCGTCGCTTATTATTGGCCCACCTTGTGTATATGTAGATATTACATTACCATAATAAGACCTGAAGGTTTATATAAAGATTCTGCTTATTTAATTTTAGTCTTGAAATCATGTGTGACATGTTGAGATCTGAAACATCATTATTGGATAATTAAATATTTTGCGACTTAAAATTGTATGCCAAAAATTTTGGAAAGTCTACGATTTTGGCTAGACAAACTTGTTTTGTTTTACTGTCTCAAATAAATCATATTTTTAATTATGTAAAATCTCTGGCATACATTTTAGGAAAATTTTAAGTTTAAATGAAGGTCTGTAAAACAGTATTTTTTATCAGTATATTTGATATTAGAATTTTACAATGATAGAAAAATATAATTTTAGTTCTACCCATGTTTTTACTGTCCACCCAATAAGACCTTGATTTTTGCAAGGATTCACAATTGTATAAGGCTAATTGGTTATTGAATTTTTAGTTTAGATAAATTGATCACATAATTTTGCTTTACTAATTTAAATTATTCAAAGTGAAAAACATTAGCAGCTATTTATTTGAAAAAAGTTTTATCTAATCTTCAGGGGAAATATCTGATAATTATGTATATCGCCATAGTGCAAAATCGACTTCAAGAGTAAAAGAATAAACTTAAATAAAAAAATCGATTAAAAACCTAACCCCTTTTTTTACCGTGTTAAAAACAGTAAATAAAAACTCAATTGCTCAATAATGATATTCCGTAAATCCAATTCGCAATAGCTGTATATGTATGTCCTTTTTCATCTTGCACAGTTAAACAGAGAAGTATTAGTACGCATATACACATTTTACGAACATTTCCGATGTTTAGTCTATTGTGACACAGAGTACCAAAAACTGCAATTATCGACTTCGAGTAGAAATCTACGATAGAACGCGAGGTGTAGAATTCTATAGAGCACGGAGTCCCGCTGCTGTTTATATTAGAGACATTTTGCACCCCTTATTTTGCAATTCCGTTGTGGTTAAAGTTATTCTGAGACTGCGCAGTAACGGCAAACATGATCCGTTATCGTTATTAACCATACCGGACTCCTTTAATTACGGATGAATACCGAAGAGCTTATTGTTATCGTTATCGTTATTGTTAAACTGCGTGGTTGCCGGATTGTAGAAATTTTAATATCAATTATTTAAAAGGTTAAAATTTTCATGCCGTATTAATTAAAATATCATTTATACATAGGCTCTAATTAGCGAAAAATTTATAGCAGTAGTAAAAATCAAATAGTGTTAAGAAATTAAAACGGACTTGCACTTTTACGGATATTCTAAATCAGTAATTAATTTAGATGTTACAATCTGGCACACTTGCTTTTTATTCTACTACCAAACCTAACCTTACTTTTTGGGTTTTGCTTATACTGTATTGTTTGCATCTACTTTAAAAAACGAAATCAACAGAAGTGTTTGCATATATTTAAATATCAATTTATATCTTATGAAGAATAAAAGTAAATACGGATTTTTCGTTAACTTTAAAATCGGTGAACCACAGGCAAAAATAAGGTTATGTGTCGAAAGCGCAGACGCAAGATAAATTTCTTAAAAAGAGGCTGCAAAATCTCTGTCTAAAACTGCTGTCGTAATCGTTATTTTTTTATCTTTTTTTTTGACATCCCACGAAGGTCTATGCCTAAATACCAAAGTACCGTGGGTTGTCGGGTTATTAGATGTTTAACCCATCGTTCCCCCTGCTCCGTCAACGTTGTCCAAGCACTGAAACATGCAGTTACATTTCACAGCACCTTTTAGACAACGCGGTAGTGCCACCACGGTCGTTATTTTTAAATAACTACTACCTAAATATGTCTCCCCGCTGGGAATCGAACCGCCCACCTCTGGCTTCGAAGATCAAAGCTCTGTCCACTAGGCCACGGGGAGACGTTATGTTAATAACGATAACCATGGAGGCAAAACACGTCTGTTATTTTAAGAGGTGCAAAATGTCTCTATTGAAGATTAATTTTTAGGTAGTAAAATGGACACACACAGCCATCTCGTGGTATTGCAAATAGTCCCTGGGCCAGTAATGAAATTGACTTCATGATAATACCACTTTTAAAACCTCCTTGGGGAGGGGGTTCCTTTAACGAGTCTACCACAAATATTTAAACCGCCATATATGGAAGCGGCGCGTTAACCCAGCCTGTCAATGTCAAATGTTTCGGGTGTCGGACCGGGCAAACGCGTCTCTTTTTTGTCGGACAAGTTTACCACAATGTTTTGCATGCAATTTTTAAATATTGTGCAAATCGTAAAGTCACGAAACCATAAGGCCCATTGACATGTTTTTGGGTCACGGATTGGGCGGGTTTGGTAACTGTAACCCTGACAACTTTTGGCAAAATGTTTAAAAATTGCAAAGTAAAACATTAGGTGACGCGATCGCCCAGTCCGACAGCCGAAATATTTGACATTGACAGGATGGGTTAAAGCGCCGCTTTCATATATTACGGTATGAATATGAGTGGTTGACTAGTCAAAAACCTCCTCAAAAGGTTTTAAAGTTT
>JACEGR010012336.1:0-11892 GCA_014170235.1 Listronotus bonariensis | reverse complement strand
TATTGTGCTTCGTTTCGATTTTGTTATTGCTAATGAGGTGCTTTTTACTGGAAAAAATATTATAAATTATTACAAATGCTTTTTGGAAACCTAAAACTTATTATATGTTATTATAAATTTACACCCCCTTAACATTATTATTTTTTATTGTACAAAATAAACTAAAATGTCAGCTTGTTTGGTTAATTCGGTAGTATTCTAATCAGTAATCCGATGATTATTATCTCATATGATATACAGGGTACGACAATAGGTATGATTTTTTAAATGGAATACCCTGAATATTATATCACCACCAAAAAATCTTTTAAAATGCTTAAAAAATACTACATTTGATGTGTCTATCTCAATTAGTTTCGGAAATATGACCATCCAAATCTGAAAAATAATTTTAAATTATTCTTAGAAGCGTAATAGAGATACATCTTCCCAACTTTTTTTATTTTTTAACGTATAAAATAAATAAAAAACACTGTTTGTTGGGTAGATTCTGTAGAATCCATATCTTTCATCAGAATGCTTTTATCTTTTAGGATATACAGTGTAGGACAAAACATATTAAATTTTAAAATGGAAAACCTTGTAAATTATAAAAAAATCTTGTATCTGTCCTTACACTCAGAAGTAAGAGAAAGGCAATTGTAAGTACAAGAACTGATAAAGAAAAAGGTAAAAAAATCTTTGACAAAAGTAGCGAGACTGCATCAGAAACACAACAATAGCTCTTATTATTTAAACTCTTTTACTTTTTTTAGTAAACAAGGCTAATAATAAACTAAGTAGAATAAATGTTGTATATTTATGTTTACTTAAAATACATTTTCAAGTTTATTACCCCAATAAAAGTAGTCAAATCCTTTTATAATTTTGCGTACATGTAGTTTGGAATATCTACTTTGAAATACACATCATGAGCCATTAAAATTTCAAAGTTACTTTTTGGCCAAAATAATGGATTTCTATCCCATAGTGTATCGGCGCGTCGCTGTAAAGGATAGCGGCGCCTTTGTATAAAATAGTCCGATTGCAGGCGGCCTTTTTTATGTATTATTTTCAAAGGGTACCGAATTTGCGCTTTTAAAATGTTCTTACTATATACGGCGGTTTTGGGACGCTGATAATCTGAAAGATTTTTACTTTCGGAAACGTTTCGTTTCGAGATCATCCATCATCAAAATTTGAAAATTAAATTAACTCAGTTTTCACACTATTTCTCCTTCTTTTTGCACACAGTTCTTGATTTTATACTTTTTAGAGTGGCACACTAATATTTTAATTTTCACCTATTAAAACCACATTTTCTACGTGTTTGCACTTTTTTGCATTACATTGCATATATGTACTTTCAAACGTGGCAGATTATGGTAGATGCGCCGGAACAGTGTATGCATAGTTTGCTGCGTTTTTAAAGGAACCTTCGCAATTTGTTTGATAAAGGTTGTCATGGAAAAACGAGGGTTTTAAAAAAGAAAAAACAAATATTGTGGGCCGCTGCTTTACAAATCAAGAACTGTAATGCAAAATGAGAAATACTGTATACAAAATTTCGTCAAAATCGAAACAGTTACAGTAAATTTTCTTTTCGCAAATTTAAAATTAAAATTTTCTTTACAAAGTGTTTGGTAATTGTCTTGAAAGTTGCGGAAGCTTCGATTTTGACGAAATTTTGTATACAGTATTTCCTCATTTTTGCATACAGTTCTTGATTTAAAGCTAAGAGTGGCCCACAATATTTGTTTTTCTTAAAACGTTTCCATGACTGCTACATCAACAGAGCCGAGTTCAAGCGCGGCAAATAGCTGCCTTGCCTGTTCGGCACTCCATAATCTGCCGCAGTTTGAAAACTACATATATGCAATGTAATGCAAAAAAGAATGTAAAATGTGGTTTTAATAGGTGAATTAGAAATATTGTGTGCCGCCTCTAACAAAATCAGGGTATTGTAACGAAAAGGAGAAATAATGTGAAAGAGCTGTTAATTTAATTTTTCAGAGCCTATGATAATATCTCGAACGAAACGTTTCGAAAAAAAAATCTTTCAGCGTCTGCATATATATATAATGGAAACATGAAAAGCACAAATGAAAATAATACATAAAAGACACTTATATCAGCCTTTATCACCCTACAGCGACATATTTAACAATCACAGCGGCGGGGCTGTGGCTCATGTGTGTATTAGATGTTTAAACTACATGTACTGGAAATAAAAACTGCATGGGGTAATAAACGAAATATATTTTAAACAAACATAAATATACAACATTTATTCTACTTAGTTATTATTAACGTTTACTAAAGAAACAAAGAGTATTGATATTGTTTCATGCGTCACTACTTTGTACACTGCTTTATCAGTTCTTGTACTTTAATTGCTGCTCCTACTCTGAGGGAATATAAGTTCAGATAAAAGATTTTTTTATGGTACAAGGTTTTCCATTTTAAAATTTAACATGTTTTTGATCTACACTATGCTATCTACAAGATAAAGAAACGTTACACAACGAAAGACTATGGATTCTACAGAATCTACCCAACAAAAGAGCAGTGTTTCGTTATTTTATACGTTAAAGAATAAAAAAGTTGGAAGATATATTACGCTTCTATAAGTACTGTGAATCATTCAGGCTGCTAATTCATCAGGCGAGTATTTTAACATTTTAAAATTTTGGTGATGATATAATTCGGGTATTATTTAAAAAATCATACGACAATCTTCCCTTGCTATCATATGAGACGCAATTAAATCAGTTTGTTAATTAACAAACACACATTTAATTTATTTATACAATAAAAATAGTTATGTAGGAGGTAGCTCAGAATGACATATAATAAGTTTTGGGTTCCCAAGCATTTGTAATTTTAATGTTTTCAGTGCCTCTTGAGGCCAGATGACAGTTTTAAATTTTGACCAAAAAAGAGCAATTTCTATCACTGGTGCTGACCAGCACAATCAACCATATCAAAGAGAAATTTAGTAAAGGCGGCCACGAACAAGCATGCGATTTATTTGCTTTAAATTTTTATTATTTTTTTTTTTCTACTTTGCACCTTCCCGGAAGTCATCCTGTCGGCGCCGATTTTATATTAAAAGGTCATATAAACTTACGGAAAATGCTTTTGTTCCTGAGATAGAGGGTGTTAAACTGTAAAAACAAAACCGGGTTGTAATTAATATCTTAAATATACCTTATCCGATTTTAATAAAATTTGGCTGTGGTATTTGTTGGAATAGGAAGTTAATTTAGCCCCTAAATTAATTTTTGTTGAGTGAGACAAGTGGCGGCGTAAACCAAAATCTTTAAAAATAATAGCTATTTATGTATCAAGGGGCGTTACTAGGACTATAATGCCCTGAAGGTAGATTTCGACCTGATGGGCATTATAGTCCAGTAAAGCCCGTGGGCTTTATGTTTTACCCAAAAAGAGTTTTTCAATGACTAATTACATTATTTATTCGCAATATAAAAAATAAGTTGCACCTGTACCATGTATACGTAAGAAGATAATGACTGGTGTTAAGTTTGACATTGATGTTTCTATCAGTTAGTCAGTTGGCATTTTTATTTAACGATTTGCTCAAAATGGAAGAAATTCCACAAAATATAAAAGAAAAGGCCATAAAAGCGACCGAAAATCTTTTGCCAGTTAAATCAAGGACAACAGTATGATCGGGAGTATGGCATATTTGGTATTTGGAAAGATGCGAACGCAATTCTTCAAATAACCGAAACTGTTTTAATGGCATATTTTCAGGAACTGGTAAGTTATTGATTTTATTTTAATACATATGTTTAACAAACTTTATTATTTTTAGTCGGAAAAATACAGTCCGAACTCTCTCTGGACCAAGTATTCCACCCTAAGGTCTACGTTGATGGTCTATGAAAATATAGACATTTCGCAATACTCATCAGTTCTCATATCTTTTTAAAGAAGTTTAAAGTCTTTGGAAGGAAAAAATTATTAAAATTTATTCAGAAGGCTCCTGATGATATCTACTTGGTACACAAAGTCATATTGGTAATGGGTGTTTTTGGAGTCAAAATGACTATTGATGACATTGAAGATAGAGGAACAGTCTTGATTATAAAGGTATCAGAAACTAAAACTTCAACTTCAAAAAGTTTTACTATCATTGAAGAAGATTTAGGCGCTTTAAATTTAATAAAAAAGTACACAACATTAAGACCAGCTGGAATAAAGGAGCGAAGATTCTTTCTTACCTATAGAAAGGGTCAATGTACAGTACAACCCATTGGAAAAAATACCATAGGAAGCGTCCCAACATTGATCGCAAAATTTTTAAAATTGGATAATGCAGAAGCTTACACCGGCCACTGTTTGCGTCGCACATCGTCAACTTTACTTGTTGAGGCAGGTGCTTCGTTTGAAACGCTAAAACAACATGGGAAATGGGAAAGCTCTTCAGTAGCTGAAGGATATATAGAAGAAAGTATTTCATCCAAAAACAAAGTAGCCAAAATGATTGCCAATTCAGTTAATTCCGAGGTTAATTCCGTATCGACTATTGAAAATTATTTAATGGACTGTTCTTCTATACAAAATAGCGTTAGTGCTACCACCGCTGCTACCATCACAAAAAACACCGACCATTCTATAGTGGGATCAGCTACATTTTCCGGGACATTTCAAAATTTTAATTTTTATTTTGGAAATAAAGTTTAATTTTTAGTATTGTTTAAAGAAAAAATATTTTTGTTTAAACTTGATCTTTATTGTGAGAGAAATAAAATTGGATAAGCAATAAAATTTCCATATTAGCGCATTAGGGCATTATAAGCGGGCATTATCATAATGCCCTAGGTGTGATAGCAGGTATTATTGCTACCATAACATATTCCCTTTCTAAGGTATTAGAGATCAATAATAGATGGGTAAAACATAAATACATTAAAATTTATAAAATACTTTTTTACGTTTAATACTTTTTGTAGAAATATTAGGATTTTTTGATAAAACAGTGTCTTTAATATTTTATTTAAATAAGTTATCTTTTGTTTCTTACCGCAAAAATTAAAATAAATGTACCTACAAGTCCATAAATTTATACATTCCCAAAATTAACGAACTCTTATCTAATTTAATACGTATTAATTGAATATTTTTGGTATAGAAATTGTTAAATTATTTAAATATATTTACAATAAATGTTTTTGACTTGTTGAGTCATTGTTTAAAAATTATTTATGTGTGCTTTATTAATAACTTGTTAAATTATATTTTAAAAATCGTAAAATATATATTATATTACCTCCTTAACTACATTTTTCGTTTAACGAGTTTTTGCAATTTTATTGTTAGGTTATATCTTCATTGCAACCTTTTAGATATTTCCTATATTTATGATACAAAATAATAGCTTTGTTCATGGGTCTAGTAATGAACCGATTCTTAACCAGAACCGAACTGGTTTAGAATTGTTTTAAAGCGCATGTCTAGTTATTTATTAGTTCGGAATTTTTGTTTATCGCGAACGACTTTCTATACAGCTGAGGGTGTATTCTAACCTAGCCTTTTGGTTAGGATTTTTCATGGTTAAATTGGATACTATACAAAAAAAGTTAAACAAAAAGGTAAATTGTTATACTGTCGAATGCCACTCGAGGTCTCTCGGCGGAAGACGAGGATTCCCTGCCTCCTGTCGTTTTTAACATAAGTACCTATGTGTATTTAACTAAAGATAAAATTCAAACAAAAAGAATTGGTAAAATCTTGTAATATTGTCCATATTTTTAATTAAATCTTTATTTATTTTATTGCATACATACATTCATACGGAATACAATTAAAAAGCCTTTGTTTATATACGCTCAGAATCACAAAAATATAAAGAAAATATTCAACAGGTATATTAACCCGCATAAAATATGGCAAAAAAAAAACTGTAATACAACGGTTTATTTCTGTACCACAAAAACAGAAAACAGCTGACCATGTCGACAATGCGTATGAAATTCCGAACTGAACTTTTAGTTCCAACAAAAATCCCAGGACTGCTAATCAGGTTACGAACCGGTAACGAACTGATTCCAATGTAACCCGCAAACACAGAACTGTTACTAAAAATTCAGGATTTTACTAACCGCGAACGCTGCTTTTTCACTGCGCATGCGAATAGTCCAAGAACCGGTTCAGAATCGAACCCGCGAACAAAGCTATTTTATAAAAAATAAATAACTAGAAGCACTGTCGTAGATAATATTATTAAATTACTATATCTACAAACTGAGGCATGGGACCCACACTAAATTTATACTAGATACTAGTGGCTTTAAGAAAAACACTTGATAATTGTCTAGGAAGTTGCAGCAACTCCAATTTTAACGTAATTTGGTATAGAAGGAACAGTTTAAAAATGTAAATTCGGTGCTCTTTGATAAGAAAAAAAATCACAAAAAGTTTAAAGCAAATAAATCGGCATGCTTGTCTTCGTGGCCGCCTTTACTAAATTTCTTTTATAATATGCCGGTTGATGCAGCTGGTCATCGCAATATGGGATAGAAATTAATTTTTTGGTCAAAATTCTGAAACTTACCAATCTAACTTAAAATGAGGTGCTTTTTACTGGAAAAATATTATTAATTATTACAAATGCTTTTTGGAAACCTAAAACTTATTATATGTTATTATAAATTTACACCCCCTTAACATTATTATTTTTTATTGTACAAATTAAACTAAAATGTCAGCTTGTTTGGTTAATTCGGTAGTATTCTAATTAGTAATCCGATGATTATTATCTCATATGATATACAGGGTACGACAATAGGTATGATTTTTTAAATGGAATACTCTGAATATTATATCACCACCAAAAAAATCTTTTAAAATGCTTTAAAAATACGATATTTGATGTGTCTATCTCAATTAGTTTCGGAAATATGACCATCCAAATCTGAAAAATAATTTTAAATTATTCTTAGATGCGTAATAGAGATACATCTTCCCAACTTTTTTTATTTTTTAACGTATAAAATAAATAAAAACACTGTTTTGTTGGGTAGATTCTGTAGAATCCATATCATTCATTAGAATGCTTTTATCTTTTAGGATATACAGTGTAGGACAAAACATATTAAATTTTAAAATGGAAAACCTTGTAAATTATAAAAAAATCTTTTATCTGTCCTTACACTCAGAAGTAAGAGGAAGGCAATTGTAAGTACAAGAACTGATAAAGAAAAAGGTAAAAAAATCTTTGACAAAAGTAGCGAGACTGCATCGGAAACACAACAATAGCTCTTATTATTTAAACTCTTTTACTTTTTTTAGTAAACAAGGCTAATAATAAACTAAGTAGAATAAATGTTGTATATTTATGTTTACTTAAAATACATTTTCAAGTTTATTACCCCAATAAAAGTAGTCAAATCCTTTTATAATTTTGCGTACATGTAGTTTGGAATATCTACTTTGAAATACACATCATGAGCCATTAAAATTTCAAAGTTACTTTTTGGCCAAAATAATGGATTTCTATCCCATAGTGTATCGGCGCGTCGCTGTAAAGGATAGCGGCGCCTTTATATAAAATAGTCCGATTGCAGGCGGCCTTTTTATGTTATTATTTTCAAAGGGTACCGAATTTGCGCTTTTAAAATGTTCTTACTATATACGGCGGTTTTTGGGACGCTGATAATCTGAAAGATTTTTTTCGGAAACGTTTCGTTTCCGAGATATCCATCATAAAATTTGAAAATTAAATTAACTCAGTTTTCACATTATTTCTCCTTCTTTTTGCACACAATTCTTGATTTTATACTAGAGTGGCACACAATATTTAATTTTCACCTATTAAAACCACATTTTCTACGTATTTTACACTTTTTTGCATTACATTGCATATATGTACTTTCAAACGTGGCAGATTATGGTAGATGCGCCGGAACAGTGTATGCATAGTTTGCTGCGTTTTTAAAAGGAACCTTCGCAATTTGTTTGATAAAAGGTGTCATGGAAAAACGGGGTTTTAAAAAGAAAAAACAAATATTGTGGGCCACTTTAGCTTTAAATCAAGAACTGTATGCAAAAAATGAGGAAATACTGTATACAAAATTTCGTCAAAATCGAAGCTTCCGCAACTTTCAAGACAATTACCAAACACTTTGGTAAAGAAAATTTTAATTTTAAATTTGCGAAAAGAAAATTTACTGTAACTGTTTCGATTTATGGCACAATTTTTAAAAATTGCATGTAAAACATTGTGGTAAACTTGTCCGGCAGGAAAAGTGACGCGTTTGCGCGTTAATTCACTGTAACTATTACGACATTTGGCACAATTATTAAAAATTGCATTTAAAACATTGTGGTAAACTTGTCCGCCAAAAAAGTGACGCGTTTGCGCATTAATTCACTGTAACTATTACGACATATGGCACAATTTTTAAAAATTTTATGTAAAACATTGTGGTAAACTTGTCCGGCAAAAAAGTGACGCGTTTGCGCGTTAATTCACTGTAACTATTACGACATTTGGCACAATTTTTAAAAATTTTATGTAAAACATTGTGGTAAACTTGTCCGGCAAAAAAGTGACGCGTTTGCGCGTTAATTCACTGTAACTATTACGACATATGGCACAATTTTTAAAAATTTTATGTAAAACATTGTGGTAAACTTGTCCGGCAAAGAAGTGACGCGTTTGCGCGTTAATTCACTGTAACTATTACGACATTTGGCACAATTTTTAAAAATTGCATTTAAAACATTGTGGTAAACTTGTCCGCCAAAAAATACTGTGTACAAAATTTCGTCAAAATCTAAGCTCCGCAACTTTCAAGACAATTACCAAACACTTGTAAAGAAATTCTAATTTTAAATTTGCGAAAGAAAATTTACTGTAACTGTTCGATTTTGGCACAATTTTTAAAAAATTGCATGTAAAACATTGTGGTAAACTTGTCCGCCAAAAAAGTGACGCGTTTGCGCGTTAATTCACTGTAACTATTACGACATTTGGCACAATTTTTAAAAATTGCATTTAAAACATTGTGGTAAACTTGTCCGCCAAAAAGTGACGCGTTTGCGCATTAATTCACTGTAACTATTACGACATATGGCACAATTTTTAAAAATTTTATGTAAAACATTGTGGTAAACTTGTCCGGCAAAAGAAGTGACGCGTTTGCGCGTTAATTCACTGTAACTATTACGACATTTGGCACAATTTTTAAAAATTGCATTTAAAACATTGTGGTAAACTTGTCCGGCAAAAAGTGACGCGTTTGCGCATTAATTCACTGTAACTATTACGACATATGGCACAATTTTTAAAAATTTTATGTAAAACATTGTGGTAAACTTGTCCGGCAAAAGAAGTGACGCGTTTGCGCGTTAATTCACTGTAACTATTACGACATTTGGCACAATTTTTAAAAATTGCATTTAAAACATTGTGGTAAACTTGTCCGCCAAAAAAGTGACGCGTTTGCGCATTAATTCACTGTAACTATTACGACATATGGCACAATTTTTAAAAATTTTATGTAAAACATTGTGGTAAACTTGTCCGGCAAAGAAGTGACGCGTTTGCGCGTTAATTCACTGTAACTATTACGACATTTGGCACAATTTTTAAAAATTGCATTTAAAACATTGTGGTAAACTTGTCCGCCAAAAAAGTGACGCGTTTGCGCATTAATTCACTGTAACTATTACGACATATGGCACAATTTTTAAAAATTTTATGTAAAACATTGTGGTAAACTTGTCCGGCAAAGAAGTGACGCGTTTGCGCGTTAATTCACTGTAACTATTACGACATTTGGCACAATTTTTAAAAATTGCATTTAAAACATTGTGGTAAACTTGTCCGCCAAAAAAAGTGACGCGTTTGCGCATTAATTCACTGTAACTATTACGACATATGGCACAATTTTTAAAAATTTTATGTAAAACATTGTGGTAAACTTGTCCGCCAAAAAAGTGACGCGTTTGCGCATTAATTCACTGTAACTATTACGACATTTGGCACAATTTTTAAAAATTTTATGTAAAACATTGTGGTAAACTTGTCCGCCAAAAAAGTGACGCGTTTGCGCATTAATTCACTGTAACTATTACGACATATGGCACAATTTTTAAAAATTTTATGTAAAACATTGTGGTAAACTTGTCCGGCAAAAGAAGTGACGCGTTTGCGCGTTAATTCACTGTAACTATTACGACATATGGCACAATTTTTAAAAATTTTATGTAAAACATTGTGGTAAACTTGTCCGGCAAAAAAGTGACGCGTTTGCGCGTTAATTCACTGTAACTATTACGACATATGGCACAATTTTTAAAAATTTTATGTAAAACATTGTGGTAAACTTGTCCGGCAAAAGAAGTGACGCGTTTGCGCGTTAATTCACTGTAACTATTACGACATTTGGCACAATTTTTAAAATTGCATTTAAAACATTGTGGTAAACTTGTCCGCACAAAAAAGTGACGCGTTTGCGCATTAATTCACTGTAACTATTACGACATATGGCACAATTTTTAAAAATTTTATGTAAAACATTGTGGTAAACTTGTCCGCCAAAAAAGTGACGCGTTTGCGCATTAATTCACTGTAACTATTACGACATATGGCACAATTTTTAAAAATTTTATGTAAAACATTGTGGTAAACTTGTCCGCCAAAAAAGTGACGCGTTTGCGCATTAATTCACTGTAACTATTACGACATATGGCACAATTTTTAAAAATTTTATGTAAAACATTGTGGTAAACTTGTCCGGCAAAAGAAGTGACGCGTTTGCGCGTTAATTCACTGTAACTATTACGACATTTGGCACAATTTTTAAAAATTGCATTTAAAACATTGTGGTAAACTTGTCCGCCAAAAAAGTGACGCGTTTGCGCATTAATTCACTGTAACTATTACGACATATGGCACAATTTTTAAAAATTTTATGTAAAACATTGTGGTAAACTTGTCCGGCAAAGAAGTGACGCGTTTGCGCGTTAATTCACTGTAACTATTACGACATTTGGCACAATTTTTAAAAATTGCATTTAAAACATTGTGGTAAACTTGTCCGCCAAAAAAGTGACGCGTTTGCGCATTAATTCACTGTAACTATTACGACATATGGCACAATTTTTAAAAATTTTATGTAAAACATTGTGGTAAACTTGTCCGCCAAAGAAGTGACGCGTTTGCGCATTAATTCACTGTAACTATTACGACATATGGCACAATTTTTAAAAATTTTATGTAAAACATTGTGGTAAACTTGTCCGCCAAAAAAGTGACGCGTTTGCGCATTAATTCACTGTAACTATTACGACATATGGCACAATTTTTAAAAATTTTATGTAAAACATTGTGGTAAACTTGTCCGGCAAAGAAGTGACGCGTTTGCGCGTTAATTCACTGTAACTATTACGACATTTGGCACAATTTTTAAAAATTGCATTTAAAACATTGTGGTAAACTTGTCCGCCAAAAAAGTGACGCGTTTGCGCATTAATTCACTGTAACTATTACGACATATGGCACAATTTTTAAAAATTTTATGTAAAACATTGTGGTAAACTTGTCCGGCAAAGAAGTGACGCGTTTGCGCGTTAATTCACTGTAACTATTACGACATTTGGCACAATTTTTAAAAATTGCATTTAAAACATTGTGGTAAACTTGTCCGCCAAAAAAGTGACGCGTTTGCGCATTAATTCACTGTAACTATTACGACATATGGCACAATTTTTAAAAATTTTATGTAAAACATTGTGGTAAACTTGTCCGGCAAAGAAGTGACGCGTTTGCGCGTTAATTCACTGTAACTATTACGACATTTGGCACAATTTTTAAAAATTGCATTTAAAACATTGTGGTAAACTTGTCCGCCAAAAAAGTGACGCGTTTGCGCATTAATT
>JACEGR010012335.1:0-11906 GCA_014170235.1 Listronotus bonariensis | reverse complement strand
TTTCAGATTTTGTAAAACTCTTTAAAGATAGTTTTTAAACAGATCAATATACAGGTGCCACCTTTTTCTTACTATCTCCACAGGTTCCTTTTACGACGACTCTTGACTACCACACTTTACCTATACTTTAGTTTACTTACTCTAAAACTCTTGTCAGTAAAAGCTGCTGTAGACTGGCCAAAAATAAGAAAAATTAAAAATTCCACTTAATTAAACTTTAAAGAAAACTATATCTTTGGATCCTCTACTAAACTGCATTCCAGAACTTATTTCTGAATTTGGCTACAAACACAACATAATATCATTTATGTTTGTACCAAGCCATGTAGGAATACAGGGCAATGAAACTGTGAACTTACGTATACTAGCAAACAAAACCTACACTCTGCTAGATCACACAGGCGGGTGATGGCCTGGTGTGTTAAAGCGCTGGGTCATTGGACGCACAACCGACGTAAGGTTGATTCGAATCCTGCTGCGGCCAAGGTCAGAAATTTAATGTTTAGCTTAACAACAGACGGACAAAGTGCAAAATGTATCGACGCCAATAGCCAGCAAGGACTAAAGCACCGGAATACACTTTGCCGTGTCCTGCGCAACTGTAGAATTGTGGACCCCACCCCAGTTAAAAGGCTCGGATATTCCCCTGGGGACGTGATCTAAAGTTGTTGCGAATAAATTTAGGGACCCACGGTAAGCTATTGGTCCCGTCCGGCTGACATCACCCAGACGTAAAAGAAAATAGAGAGATACGGGTGGTGCTGTAACGTCATGCGGTATTAACGTAAGCACTATTATGACAGTTAAGTTCTGCGCGATTCGATTTTTACCGTCGCTGGTGGTAATAACGTTACCGCATGGAGTAATTTGCGGGCTGATAACGCCGCGTGCTATTTTAAATAGCGAATAGAATTGCCATGCGTACAATATTTTTTCTTTGTTTATTTTTAAGGTTATATTATTTATTTCCACGATTTCTACAAATATTTTTGTAATAGAGCCACAGAGTAAAGTTAAACTACTAATCTTTAATAAAGTCTTGCTTTTTATTTTTGGATAAATGTTGCAGGTGGAAAAGAAACGAAAAGGTTAAGATTGTTGGCCGACTATAACCTGGCTTTCTGAAAGAATGTCTTAGTCAAACTTCATCTGGAAAAGTGGGAAAATTTACAGTAAAATGTGTTTGAAATAACGGGAAAAACTTTAGTATTCGCACATTAAAGGTTCATTAGCTTTTTAATTTTGTAAATTTGCAGATAGGTCCAATAAACCGTTCGTAATACGGCGTCTTCCATATCTCTAAAAACAAACACTAAATACCGTATGCGGTATTTAGTGTTTACGTAAATAACGAACGTAGGTGGTAACCAAAGTACCCATATCTCTTTATTAATCCGAGCTGCTTCAGTGCATGGGATATCCCGGCCCTATTCTAAGGTCTAGAATAACGCAATTACTTTCCCTAGATGTGCTTTTTATTAATACTATGACTCCGTAATTTGAAAGAGTAAAACTCCATTCCTACCTGAAATACCTACTAGAGATCTGTTTAAAATACCTTACTCATCCAATATCGATTACTATAGCTTTGTTCGTGAAGTAAAATTTCCAACCAATTTCCAATTTTCTAATGCGCATGTTGGTTGAAAATAATTCACTGATTAGTTAGGAATTCTTAACTCTGCAAACGGCATGACGTAAAATGCCATCTGGACCAACGCAACCTAGCCGAATTTTAAAAAAGACGTATACACAAATAAATATTAAAATACATTAAAAAAAAATTAAAATCAAACACTTATTCTGGCTAAAATGTTAAAATCGTAAACAGTTGCGTACCTAGAGATATCGGTGAACGAAGCAAAAAGCAAAGTTGAGTAAAAAAAAAATTGTAAGAGATTTTAAGAAGCAAAAAAAGGGCCTCATTTCTAAAATGCTAATACGCTAGTGATTGTAAACAACTACGAATGAACATACGTAAAAATCAAATCACAATTAGGGAAAATTCGGAGTTGAAGAAGCAGTGTAGCTGCTAAAAAGCCATTTTTGACCGATATGAATAAAGAGCAAAGAATGGGGTTTGCACTGGAATATTTACCGCAAGGTATGGATTTTTGGGAAAGGGTAGTATTTACCGATGAGAAGATTGTTCAATCTTATTATAGCGGGCAGATTAGAGTGTATAGGCCCCAAAATACACGGTATGTACACATGTTAAAACAAGTGGAAGATTTTCTGTTAATGTATGGGGTATATGTCTTTCAGAGGGTAGGCATATGCCACCATATTCGAGAAATATTTAATAGTCAAGTTATATATACATACTCCAAAAATGTTATGTTGCCATCGGTAAACAATATATTTGAACAGAGAAGATACTATATACCGGCATGACTAACTGCCTCCGTCCACTACAGCTGAAAGGAGAGTTTCGAGACGCTGAGGTAACATTTGAGCCTCAAGAAGCCCTGATATCAATCAATCAGCTGGTACTAAACGGAAAATTAACGAGAACAGAGATTTCCAATCCACGCAAAACAGTGATGATTTGTGGAATAAAAATTGAAGAAACCTGGAATAATAACAAGTGTTTCACCGTGCACAAATGCTGAATTGCATCAATGCCCACACGTTTAAACTTATTGGTGGCCGGCAAAGTGGTGCCGCTTTGAAAATAATAAGCCAGTGTTTTTTCCTTAATGTTTGAATAAAATAAACTATATATTTATTTTTGGGGTCATGTGTTTTTACAATGAATACTAATTAAAGGTTGAGAAAAGGTAAAACGCCAAGTTTACCAAAGTATTGAAAATTGACATAAAATGTTAACCTAAGTGTACGAAATTTTATTTCCGTCACAACATTATTTACTTAAAATATTGTTTTTGGTTTAAAAATAATATAAATAAAACAACATACAATGAAAAACAATAATTATATTTATAACCAAATTTTACAATAATACCATAAAATTTATACATTTATTAATTGGTTTCTAATAATGAAAATAACAAAATAGGTATATAAAAATCTACAAATAAAAATAAAAATCTATTTGCAATAAAACAGTCTGTCATTTTGTATACACTATTAGTTATATACTATTAAAAATAATTTAAAACACCTGGTTTACTTATTTTTTGGTAATTTTTAAAAACCTGCGGCAACCTGATTTTGACGAAATTTGGTATACGGGGTTTTTTGGGGTGCTGATCACGAATCTGAAATTTTGGCGGAAACGTTTCGTTCTTGAGATATTCATCATCAGACTTGAAATTGAAACTAATCCTATTTTTACAATATTCTCCTCCTTCTTGCAACACTTCTTGATTTAAAGCTAAAGTGGCACGCAATATTTGATTTTCACCTTTTAAACCCCGTTTTTACGTATTTTCCATTATTTTTGCATTAAATTGCATAGCTATACTTTGAATCATTTCATCCCAGTGTGCCATGAAAATAAGCTTAGTTCAAATTTGAACTTTGATGATGAATATCTCGAGAACAAAACGTTTCCGCCAAAAAATCTTTCGATTCGTGATCAGCGCCCCAAAAACCCCCGTATACCAAATTTCGTTAAAATCGGAGTTGCCGCAGGTTTCTAGGAAAATTACCACTTTATTTAAATTTTGTAACCCACTTTAAAAATTTTTTATAAAATGATTTGGTTTTTGTTAAATATTATACATTTGGAATACTGGTTAAGCAAGGGGTATTGGGATATCGGCCGGTAAAGCAACAAAAAAGGATGTATGTGACTAATCCAACCAGAAAATCTTTACAAGCGGTACTCACGTTAAACTGTTTCTTTTCCTCACATTGCATAAGTGTGTTAAGTTATTTAGCTGAACCGGTGTTCTTCTTGGAAGTTCGTACAAAATGGAAAACTTTTTAATTATTAACTTCATGAAAAAAGTGCCCTTCATAAAAATCCTGCTTAATAAGAAAGTATATTTCCATAAAAATAATTGTATGTTGGATGTACAGGGTGGCTTAAAACAGACTTGTTTCCAAATTATTATACGGGAAATTTTTAAACTACGGCCCGAAACTTTAAAGGATTATTTCTTCTGTCATATGATAAAGAAAAGTTTTGTTTAATATATGTCCAAAGTTGCTTTGTTTCTGAGAAACAGGGCATTCGGATTTTTTTTAAAAAGTCATTTTTTTTATAAATATCCTAAATACCCTTAAACCGATTTGGTTGAAAATTGGTACGTTTGTTTGATGTAATAAAGCGTTTGTAAAGCTTTAACTATATTGACTTTATTGGGTCCAGTGGCGTCTCAGTGGGCACAACAGCCAATACTGAGAGAAAATGTACGCCACTGGCTTTTAATGTGGTTTTAATATTTTTTCATAAACCATCTAAAAATACAACTTTTAACTGTCATACATTTTTTTGTATCTGGCTTCGTATTTAAGATATATATATACAGGGTATTTTCTAACAACGGTACGAAGCTCCAAGGTGTGAGCCCTTATATTATTTTACAAAAAAAGTTTTTATAAACATATGTCCGAAGTTGCTTTCTTACTGAGATACAGGGCGTTAAAATTTAAGAAAGAAAATCAGTTTTTATAAATATTTTTAATATGCTTAGGCCGATTTGGATAAAATTTGGTACATTTCTTTAAAGTAACAAGGCGCTTATTTAGTCCTAATCAGATTATTATTATTAGGTCCAGTGGCGTTTCAGGGGCCACTGTCGCACTTTTCGTTAAGTTTTTAACACAAAAGCTTTTTATTTGGTAAGAACTTCCGAAGACAACGCTGTATTTAAAATAAATTATTGTGTATAATTTAACATGATCAAACGTTTGAAGTAAAATAAAAGACAAGCGGTTAGCTACAGCCCCATGTGTACCAATTTATAAGCTTTTAACAGCAGTGGAGGTTTAATTAAGAAATTTAAAAAATATATATTTAGCTAACCAAAACTAACCATGACCTCCCACCTATACTCTGTCTTCGGCTGTTTATATTATGTCTGTCCGAAGCTTATAAATCGATACATACTGGGCTGCAATTAATCGATACACACGGGTCGGCAACTTTTTGTGGCTGGACTGCCACTTTACTAGGGACCTTTAATTTAAAAGGACACATTACCAAACTATTTGCTCACATGGACCCAATATTTTACACCAAAAACACTTTGAAAAAATAGTGTCTGGCAGGAAAGGCGAAGGAATAACTTATCAGGACGTCATCGTCAGCAATTGTATATAACTAAAAATTCTATAAAAATTAGAAAATTGTAAGAATAATAAATAAGAAAAAATCTATAAAAAATTACCAGGAGAAGCAATTGGCAATACTTTATTTTTAAAATAAAAGACAAGCGGTTAGCTACAGCCCCATGTGTACCAATTTATAAGCTTTTAACAGCAGTGGAGGTTTAATTAAGAAATTTAAAAAATATTTACTTAGCTAATCAAAACTAACCATGACCTCCCACCTATACTCTGTCTTCGGCTTTTTATATTATGTCTGTCCAAAGCTTATAAATCGATACATACTGGGCTGCAATTAATCGATACACACGGGTCTGCAGTTATCCGCTTGTAATACAAATAACTATTTTTTAAATAGTTTTTTTTTTTATTTTGTAATTTAAGTAGTACATTTTTATATGAGTATAAAAGCGTTTCATGGACTTTCAATGTCTTATTACATTTGGTCGCCTTCAGATGAATACTAAGTTTGTTACATGGCTGTTTACACAGGGTGTTACAAAATGTTAGTAAAAGAAATTAAGGGCAGATTCTAATATTAAAAATATAACATAAAAGTTCATATAAACGACTTTTTATAAAATATTTCTTTAAAAAGCCCAGAAAGCTGTATTTTTACTTGATTAATCTAAATAAAACATAAAATTTGCAGAAAAATCAATGCCGTACATTTTCTTGTCAGAAATATTCGTTTAAATACCCTTTGTAACGCCACTGAACTATATAAACATAATTAAGTTAAAGCTAAATTAGCGTTTTAATTTTGCAAAGTTTTTTAAAAATGGATAAGAAATATTTAAGATATTAATTAAAAACCGAATAAAAACAACTTCTGGGAAACATTGCATTTACAGACCCATGCTTATATGAACTTTTTAAATATTTTTATTGGTAGAATTTGCCCTTAATTTTTAAACATTCTGTAACACCTTGTATAACCTAACAGCGATGTATAGCTTGAGCCAGACATAATTATTTATTTTCAAATCAATCCCGCAAAGAAGGTAAAAAATAATAATGTAAACAAAGTTTTTGAAAACAATGACTTATTGCAGCAAAAATATTAAACCAGACGAGACTTTGGTTCTTTACGCCAAGCATCAGTTTTTATTTTGAGGACCGAAAAGAAATGAGATGATTTTTTTAAGGTACTAGCTAAACGCTCAATTATACAAAAAATATATAAAATATTTACGAATATAAAATCTGCCGAATGTGTTAACTAATTTATTATTACCAGCGGTTTGTACCTCCTTTATTGGTAGATATCGCCGTCCGGCGGTTTTTCTTATAAAAACCGCCGAATAATATTTCGAGGTAATTAAAACCTAAAACTTATTTATTTTACTGTGCCGTAGGCGTTTAGTTTTTTGTGGTTTTATTGTTTAATATTCCAGTTTATGAGAACCCTTTAAAAACAAATTGGAATATTATAGCGGGATGGGGACATGCAAATAAAACCACTATTGTATTTATCCCAACGTTTTTTTTTTTATCTTTGGACAAACCACGAAGGCTTAAAGCCTAAATACTAACGTACCGTGGGTGTCTTAAGCAAGGTAAGAGGGAGTTTGTTGACACGGGACTTAAATACATGAAGATTTGGGAGGGAAGGAAAGACCTCCGCGGGCAGCATTATCCACAATCTAGAAACTCTAGGGATAAAAGAACGAACAAAGTGAGAAGTTCGGGGTCTGTACCCAGATGCGAAAGTGCGGCGAAATACGCTTACTTGTTTCTATGACCTTGAGAAAGAATAAATGGAAAATCTGCATCAATGCATGGATCGTAATATTTTTAATTTGTAAAAGGTTAAACCGCACCAAGGCGCTAAGAAGAGATAGACTTTTATAGTAATTAATTATGCAGCTTTTTTATGTGGGGAAAACGGGACAAAAGACTAATACACTAATTGAAAATTTAAATATCTCTTTATTAAAAAGTATTACAATTTAAAAAATTTACCTATGTTTTGAAAGATAAAATATTGTTAGTAGATGTTACGTTTAGATCAATTTGTAATAAAATGTCTATACCTGGTTGCACAAAACATTTTAACAAACGATTAAACTAATGGGGGTTTGGAATGTTTAACAAAAAAACGTTGTCTAAAAACTGCTTATTAAATTAATTAAAGGTATTCCGTTTTACTAGCTTAATTGTTTATTAAAAAGTTTTGTGTAACTGGGACTAAAACAAAATAATTGGAAGCAGAGTAACAAAAAGAAACGCCGACTCAATATTTTAAAGCAATGCAGATGTTGCCATAGTAATAGGAGTATGTTATTTTTTAAATACTGAGAAAACACCATTTTTTTATTTAAAATATAGCCTTTAAAATGGCAGTGTAGCTATATATAAAAAAATATTTTCTTTTCTTTAGGCACATACTGATTAATATCAATAACTTTATAAACATGTCTAAGTATTTTGTAAAAACTTTGTATTAATGTTAAAGAGTTAAAAAAAAATACTTTTTAAGATTTATTTAATATTTACCTGATAAAATATATATTTTTTTAAGGTTCTCAGAATTGTCTGTATTTCTCGATGATATAATGGCTTGAAAAATATTGTTGGCACGGTAGTGTTAAATAGACGTTTTATTGCGGATGACGAGATAGAAATACATTTATTTTTAAAATGATCTCCGCACAATTTATAATTCATCAGATTTTTTTCAAAAAATCCTCCCTTCCGGCAGACTTAAGCCAGACCTTTGCGCTAAAAATATATTTTCATTATAGAAAAACCATCCAAATAATTATCCACATATTTTTTTTGTAAATAGAACTTACTACATCAAGAAAATACTTTTAATGCATTTTTATATTAAAAAGTATTATGGCTACGTTAACATTAATGTGCCCGATATTATCTATAGCCTGCACATCAACATGTACGGACTAATTAAAAATAACTTTATTATATAACAAAATATCACATTTAAATTTTCCTCAAGTGGTCCTTTGGGAATCTAAAAGTGATTTTCCGCTCCCGGTACAGTATAAATATACACATTTATATCCCATATTAAACGGTAAAAAAATTAAGACGACACTATACGAACACTTTAATAATAAAAAACTAAAATAAAAGTTCACAAACAGCTAAACACAATTAACTAACTTATCGCTCACGTTCTATACCAACAAAAATATGGGACTAACTGACACCTAGATGAGCATTGGGTCACGTACTAAATCGTGGGGTGTATATCCACCACGCAGTAGGAGGGACCATAGTGGTGAGGTATTCTAACGAACACGCGTAGTTTCGCATCTGGGTATTCTGAACCAAAAAAAAAAATTAAAGTTTGTCTTTACAGAAAAAATAAAAAACAATTGAGAACTTTGCAACACTAGGGTGATTTTTACTTTGTAACACTAGTGTGATATGTACTTTTCCTCACTGCTATATTATACTGTTTTGACAATATTTTACATCGAAAATCACCTACCTAGAAGCATTATATAACTTTTATCATTTTGGAATTTAAAAAGGCCCTCACTTAATAAAAATTGTATGGTTTGGTTAGGTAATAACGGTAATAGTTTAATACGGTTTTCTGCTATTTTAAGGGTTTTTTAAAAATTATTGATACTTACATATTTTAGACACTCTTCTAAATAAAACGTAAGTGGCGCATATCCAAAATATTCCGTTTTTTAAAAAATATCAGTAAACAAACTTACGGGACCGGGGAGTGAAAAGGGGTGCTGGGTGGGATAAAATTGGTAAAACGAGTTAATGAAACTGAACATCACATGTAAAATTAAGTAAAAATTACATTTTTTCTCATATTTTTGAGAAAAATATAAAAATATGAAAATTGTAAATGCATAACCTAAAGTCCTAAAAGTAAGAAAAAAACGACTACTAAACGTCCGTTATACCATGCAAAATATGGAAAGCATTTGGCAACGTCGGAAGGGTCTGATTCTATTTATGAATGGATAAAAGAAAGTGGATTCATAAAGTGTGTATTAGCCTCAGGTTTAATTAAGGGATTTAAAAAAAAAAAGATTTAACTAGTTGTTTGAGTACACGAAGACAGAGAGAAAGGAATTTGATCTATAGGAGTTTTTCTCTGGCGCTTTAGGTCGAACGGTCAAGCGGCAAGGCTGCCTCTATAAAGTGCGTGCTCAAAGGTAGGAGGGAGATTTTTAATTTGATCTACTTACCTGACAACACTGTGCCACTGAGCGAGCAGTCAGTGAAAGTTGTTTTTGTGGTTATGTCTATTTTGTTTATGTTTTTATTTTTTCGGAAATTTTATTATTACTCTTTTTAATATTAGAAGAAAGCTTATACTGTGTAGTAACTTAACGTTAATAAGATGATTTTCGCTAATTTGGGTTCTACTGTTTAAGGTAAGTAAAAAGTTTTTTTTACTGTCACTACAATAAATATGTCACTTGCAAAACCAATAGCAGTTTTTAGAATGACATCATAATATATATCACACGAGTGTTGTAAAGTACTTTGCAACACTAGTGTAATATAACGCATTTTCTATGCATGAAACCAGTGTGCAATTTGCTATTTTCACAAGTGGTCGTAGGAAAGGATAATTTAATAGTTTAACGGATTTACCAAAAATAGACGTAAACAAATTTTTCTTCTTAATTTATCGAGCAGTTTAAGACAGTGCTCTTAATTTTTTAATATATGTACGTATATATTCAGCGCGTTTTCGGAAGTTCTTACCAAATGAGAAACTTTTTAATTAATAACTTTACAAAAAAGTCTGCTTCATAAAAGTCCTGCTTGACGAGAAAATATGTTTCCATAAAAATGTTTGTATGTTGGATGTACAGAGTAGCCAAAAGACTTGTTTCCAAATTTAAACACGGAATATGTCCTCACTCTACGGTACGAAACTTTAAAGAGTGTTTTTTATGTTATTTTATGGGGAAAAGTTTCTATAAACATATGTCCGAAGTTGCTTCATTTTTCAGATACAGGGCATTAACTTTTTTTAATGTCGGTTTTTTATAAATAATTTGAATGCGAAAAAAGTTACAAAAAAGATTTATACTAAAAAAGCCAGTGGCGTACATTTTTCGTTCATTAATATTGGCTAAGGTACCCACTGATACGCCACTGGACCCAACAAAGTCAATTTAGTTATAGCTTTACAAGCGCGTTATTACATTAAAGAAACGTACCAAATTTCAACCAAACCGGTTAAGGTAAGGGTATTTAGGATATTTATAAAACATCGACTTTTTAAAAACTTTAACGCCCTGTATCTCAGAAACAAAGCAACTCCGGACACAGGTTTATAGGGGCTTTTTCCCATTAAATGACATAAAAATCACTCTTTAAAGTTTCGTACCGTAGCTAGGAAATACCCTGTATTTTAATTTGGAAACAAGTCTCTTTTGGCCACCCTGTACATTCAACATACAAACATTTTTGTGAAAATGTATTTTTTATCAAGCAGAACTTTTTATGAAGAGGCATTTTTTTAATTAAATAGTTTCCCCTTTGATAAGAACTTCCGAAGACACGCTGTATAACGAATTACTATTTATTTTGACATGGCTGCGTTTTCAAAAATTGTATTAAAAGAAAATATTATAATTTTAATAAATACCACGGTTTAAAAATACTCATACTAATATTAAAAATCTCATAGTATTCTTTTATTAAATTTGTCAAGCAAGGAAAAAGTGGAAAATGTATGTTATAAAAATTAATATAGATTGTATTCAAAATTTCAAACTTAAAAATGCTTTTGTGCTTTAAGTTTTTAATATTGTGTGGGTTACAAAATTTTTTATGTCCAATAATATAACATCTATATTTACACGACTTTTTTACATAGAGATATTTTAATAATATTACATCTAGGATATTTTCAGCTGTATATTTTCTATTTTCTTATAAAGCTTTGGCATTAAACAGTTAATAGGTAATATACATTTACAATTAAAAATATATAGCAGGAAGATTTTAATTCGTAATACGGCTTATTATGTATAGTAATACTTAACCAACAATTTATTTTTTAGTAAAACTCCAGTTTAATGGGTAATTTATTTAAGGCTAAAGTAATATTGCGAAAAAGGTTATGTATGTGGCCTAATAAAAATTTTAATTTTTTTATTATTTTAAAATATTGCTACCCTATTCCCTATTTGTACAGGGTGGCGCCTTTTCGTTGAGGGTGGCTCGAATTCGACGCTCATCATTGGGATTTCGGAAACCGTAAGAGATGCAGGATCGGTTAAATGGAGGCAAAGTTGCGCAATTTGATGCTCAATAAATGCCGTTTTTGTTTTAAAAATTCAGTATTTCCGAAGATATTCGAAAAACCGGAATTTTCAATTTGGTTTCTATTGTTTCTTGGCTATATTTGTTAAGATAACTCAAAATGAAAACACGCCTTCATGGCATTTTTCTGCTCTATACAGTGTGATTAATTCTCCGACGCTTGGAGCACATCATCAACTTAATTTTTAACAGGGATCTGATATTATTTACGTTTTCATCACTCTAATACTTTGATATTGCCGACGTTTCGTACAGAAAATTTCATCACCAGAACACATTTATTTCACCATAATACGACCTGAACTACATTTTTAGGTAAGGTAAAGAATAAAATTATTACATATTCGTAATCTTTTATTGCAACTCATTGATATCTAACAGCGGAA
>JACEGR010012334.1:0-11907 GCA_014170235.1 Listronotus bonariensis | reverse complement strand
TCCGCTTATTTATACGTCCATTGTAGCGGAAAATATTAAAGCGTTTTGTTTTGAATATGGTGATTTTATGTTAGAATTTTCTTTGGTTGATACTACCGTGAAGGTCACTAGATGTCAATCATCATCTGTCTGTAGGATGGCAAATGGATTGGATAATGGATAATAATAAACAATTTTAATTTTATTATGTAAAAACCCACTTTTGTAATGCAAAGAAAATAAAGAAATTTTATTATTTTGTACTTTTAGAAGTTGAGAATTATGCAGGTACTATTTTTATTGGCTATGAACTTTTCTTTCTACAAAAATTTTTCTAACCCAATACCTGTGCCTCCTTTTTTGTCTTTTTGGTCGTATGGAAAGAAGGATAAATATCGTTTTTTTTCCAAATATAATACTGAAGTAAATAATTAAAATAAGTGTAGTTAATGTCGTCCATAACACTTCTTTTATTTAAAATGGATCTTTAACGTCTTGTCTTATCTTCAAGCAACTTCTCATTAATTAAGCTCATCAACTAGTTCAAGTTTATAGTTCCTCGCTATTAATTTGAGGAATCCGCACAATCAAGTGGAAACGCAAAAAGTTAACTTTATCTTAACTTTTTGCGGATCCGCGTCAAAAATGGCGGGAAAAGCGTTTCAAATTTGCTCTAACCAATCACAACGCTGAATATTCATCCGCGAGCGGAAAACCGCTCTCATAGACAGCCGGCTTAATAATTGTCTTTCCTTAAAGTAAGAACTACTCTAAATTACACTGATGAGACCAAACGGTTTTTTGACAGAAAAAGTTACCAAGGTTAGTTTATATTTATACTGGGAATAGGCACCCTACGGAGAAAAGTTGGCAAGACTGGGTAAAATTAAAGCCGATAATCAATCCAGTGGCGTCTAGAATTTGCGCATTTCATTTGGCATTGTTTTGAAAGTGATATTTGTTGAAAAATGTAATTCAAAATATTTTTAATTTAACGTACATTTACAACCAATTTGTAAATTTCAAACTGACATTTAGACAGTTAAATCCAAATTTGACAAGTGAAGTTTAACCAATTGTTTAAATGTCAATTTGGAATTTCAGAACTGGTTGTAAATGTAGCATTAAAGTGAAAGAATTTACAAATTAATAATAATTAAAAACTGTTGTGTAAACGGTTGTTCTAATAATACAATAAACTTTATATCTCCATCACTAAACAACATGGCCGAATAATGGGAATTGTGACGTTATCACACGTCAGAGCAATATGGCCGAATGTCGCCTCAACTTTTAGGCGGTTTGAGGTCGGGGACGCAAGGAAGGGCACTCCACGGAAGACTGGGTAAAAATCAAAGCTGATGATCAATCTAGTGGCTTCTAGAATTTGCGCATTTCATTTTGCATTGTTTTGGAAGTGATATTTGTTGAAAGATAATAAGTAATTCCAAATTATTTAAAGTAAAAGAATTTACAACTTAATAATAATTAAAAACTGTTGTGTAAACGGTTGTTCTACTAATACAATAAACTGTATATCTCCGGCACTGAACAACATGGCCGAAAAATGGGAGATGTGACGTCACAACACGTCAAAGCAATATTGCCGAATATCGCGCGACCCTAGACCGACTTTGGGTTACAACTAGTTATAAGAGAGATATGGGTGGTGCTGTCACGTCATGCGGTATTAACGTAAGCACTATTATGACAGTTAAGTTATGCGCGATTCGATTTTTACCGTTGCTGGTGGTAATAACGTTACCGCATGGAATAATTTGCGGGCTGATGTGCTATTTAAAATAGCCCCTTATAATAATCTTGTCTATCAAAATAGCGAATAGAATTGCCATGCGCACAATATTTTTCTTTGTTTATTTTTTAAGGTTATATTATTTATTTCGACTATTTCTACAAATATTTTTGTAATAGATCCACAGAGTAAAGTTAAACTACTATCTTTGATAAAGTCTTGCTTTTTATTTTTGGATAAATGTTGCAGGTGGAAAAGAAACGAAAAGGTTAAGATTGTCGGCCGACAATGACCTGGCTTTCTGAAAGAATATCTTAGTTAAAATTCATATGGAAAAGTGGAAAAATTTACAGTAAAATGTGTTTGAAATAACGGGAAAAACTTTAGTATTCGCAAATTAAAGGATCATTTGCTTTTTAATTTTGTAAATTCGCAGACAGGTGTAATTAACCGTTCGTAATACGGCGTCTTACATATCTCTAAAAACAAACACTAAATACCGTATGCGGTATTTAAATAGCGCCTTACGATAATAATAATAATAACGAACGTAGGCGGTAACCAAAGTACCCATATCTCTCTATTAACTTTTTGTTATGTCAAACAAAGCTATAATTTGACAAAGAATACCAATCCATAGAACCCACAAGTGAGATTTCAGCGTACCCTAAAATTTTTAGTACCTACCGCGACCAAGAGATGGCGAAAGTAGTACGATGTCGCTTTGCTAATACGATTACCATCAGAAATTGATAGCAGTCTCTGACGAGCAGTCGGTCCGATCAGTTAAAGTGAGGATATACGCAAAATTTAATAAAAATAAATCCCCGATAAATGGTAGTATCCATAAGATTATTAAATTTATGATTTCAGAATAGGATATATCGATGGGTTTTTGACAAAACATCGTAAGCAACATTCGTCAGTTTTACGGGAAACGTTTTTTTTTCATTGGCTTTATTTCAGATGAAGATATGATCTATATTGGTTCGGCGGTTCATTTAATTAATGGTAGTTATTTGGGTACACGCCAAAAAATAAATTAATAGTACCCAAAAACCAAAAAAAAAAAAAAGCAAGTAAATAGAGAACTAAAAATCGACGTTTTGGTGGCAAGTCTGCCACCGTTGTCAAGATAAATTAAATAAAAATAAAAAATTTGAAAATTAACTATTATTTAGGTTTAGAATTTTAAAATTTTTAGCTTTTTTAGAAGATTCTGAAAATTTTGACATTAAATGTTAAAAATGTTTGTTTTGTAATTCAAATTAAGAAGAAATCTAAAATAAAAACATTCAGATCTCGGTTTTTCTTTAAAAATAACGCGATGGGAAGAAAAATCGTTTCCCGTAAAATTGGCGAATGTCGCTTACGATGTTTTGTAAAAACGAATCGATTTATCCTATTCTGAAATAAAAAATTTAATAATCTTATGGATACTGGGTCCATTTATCGGGGATTTTATTTTTATTAAATTTTGCGTATATCCTCACTGATCGGGCCGACTGCTCGTCAGCGACTGCTATCAATTTCTGATGGTAATCGTATTAGCAAAGCGACATCGTACTACTTTCGCCATCTGTTGGTCGCGGTAGGTACTAACAATTTTTAGGGTACGCTGGAATCTCACTAGTGGGGTTCTATGGATTGGTATTCTTTGAATTTGATTAGCATTGCTGGGCCATCTATGAAGAAAAGTTAATAAAGTAAACGACTGCCCACTCCACGTAGAGATGGCCCAGTGTTTCGAAATTTCTCTTTGGTCTGCTTGCTTCAGCACCCTCTATCAAGATCGTTTGACTAGGTAAGGTTGCCTCATTACGTCACATATGTACCGCACTGCTGGTTCCTTGGCGCCAACAAGGATGTCTAGACGGATAATACTATGAGGGCGAAAGAGCGCGATATACAATATTTAAAAATCAGCTAGAATAATCATTGTTAAATAATTTATTAATAGGAAATAAAGAAATTACGGTAACAACTGGAATTAACAGTATTTAAAAGTATTTCTTTAATATTGACAAAAAACACAAACTACACTGTTAAAAACTTCATTAAATAATGAGCAAAATACATATGTGACGTATGGTCCGCCATGTTGTAAGGCTTACGAGGCAACCTTACCTAGTTAAACGATCTTGACCCACTATTAGTGTATTCCTTTTACCTTGTAGAACCATTCTCGGAACTGTCAATAGTGTCAAGAACGGTTCTACAACATAAAAAAATGTCAAAAAATTGTAAAAGGAATACTTATGGTGTCGTTCTGGGTGGTTCTGGAGCATAAAAGGAATACAGCAATTGCTGTTCTCCCAAGGTTAGTTTATATTTATAAGGTTGCGACATATCCTCAACTTTTAAGCGGTTCGAGGTCGGGGACGCAAGGAAGGGCACTTCTCGGAGAAAAGTTGGCAAGACTGGGTAAAAATCAAAGCTGAAGATCAATCCAGTGGCGTCTAGAATTTGCGCATTTCATTTTGCATTGTTTTGGAAGTGATATTTGTTGAAAGATGTAATTCCAAATGTTTTTATTTAAAGTAAAAGAATTTACAACTTAATAACAATTAAAAACTGTTGTGTAAACGGTTGTTCTACTAAAACAATAAACTGTATATCTCCGGCACTGAACAACATGGCCGAAAAATGGGAGATGTGACGTCATAACACGTCAAAGCAATATGGCCGAATGTCGTGACCTTATATAGACCGACTTTGCTGTTCTCCGTGGTTTGTTTTCTTTTTCGCTATAGTGAGGTTATGTGAAAGTGACATCATCCACTTTTTAATAGATTTTTTTGTGCAATGAAAACAAATATATGGTAAACAAATCCGGCGTTTTGAAGGTCATATTTCAAATATACAATTGATTATAGCTTAAACTCTTGGAACGTCATTTTAATCCAGTAACTGGCCAGAAATACATTTTATGAAGAGAAAAAGTTTAGTTGTCCGCCCACTGCCTAAATTATCAACAATTTTTAACTCACAAATAGGTAATGTATTTCTGAAAAAATATATCATTCATATATATTCATCATTTGCTTAATTATCAGCTAATATACTCTTTATTGTCATTTGTTTTATTAGGGATCCGCCTCTAATTGTTTTTTTTGTACCCTCCAAGGTGCAAGTGCAAAGGCGAAAAGAGTCTAATCGCAAAATTGGTCATATTGCTTTAACATTGTTTTAATGTGTAAAAGAGTTTTACATTTTGATATTTAAATGGTGTTTCTAGGGAGGAGTTTTAAAGTTGGGACGTTGATAAAACAGTCCATTATCAAAATGGATAAAAACAGAAAATGTCGATTTTCTCAAAACTGTATTTTTGCAAATAGACCTTTTTGCCTGTGCACGGTAGAAATAAGAAGATGATCTAAAAATTAAAGGTTTTTTTTTTAAATACCTATGTTCATAAATAATTCGGGGTGTCTATACTCCATTGATATCCGTGGATTGAGTACTTATAAGATATTTCAAATTTCAATTTGTAATTAGTTTTGTCATTGTCGTGTTAGCTCTATGTCACCCTGCCGGCCCCATGTAAGAAACAGGCAAAATTTTGTTTTATAAATTGTTTGGTAATTTTCTAGAAACTGCATATTCGATTTTGACGAATTTTGGTATACGGGGTTTTTTGGGGCGCTGATCACGAATCTAATAGTTTTTTTGGTGCAAACGTTTTGTTCTCGAAATATTTATTATCAAAGTTTAAATTTCAGCTTATCCTACTTTTACTTTATTCCCCTTCTTTTTGCACACAATTCTTGATTTGAAGCTAAAGTGGAATACAATATTTGATTTTCACGTTTTAAGACCCTGTTTTTCTACGTATTTTACATTATTTTTGCATTAAATTGCATAGCTTCATTTTCAATCAGCAATTTACCTCGCAGTTGGCTATGGCGGCGTGTATACTTGGTTGCCGCATTTTTAAAGTAAACTTTCGCAATTTTATTAATAAAAGGTGTAAGTAAAATAGATAAAAAAACGGGGTTTTAAAGGGTGAACATTAAATATTGTATGCCACTTAAGCTTTAAATCAAGAATTGCACAAAAAATGAGAAATTTAGTGAAAATAGGATTAGTTTAAAATTCAACTTTGATGATGAATATCTCGAGGATGAAACGTTTCCGCCAAAAATACTTTAGATTTATACTCAGTGCCACAAAAATCTCCGTATGCCAAAATTCGTGAAAATCGGAGTTGCCGCAGGTTTCTAGAAAATTACCAATTGTTTTTAATAATTTCTTATTAGTAATTATAACAACAACAACAAACACTTAATTAAATACCATTAACACTAAAA
Source organism: Listronotus bonariensis (assembly GCA_014170235.1). Taxonomy (NCBI): domain Eukaryota; kingdom Metazoa; phylum Arthropoda; class Insecta; order Coleoptera; family Curculionidae; genus Listronotus; species Listronotus bonariensis. Next base: position 5,865 of record JACEGR010012334.1, on the reverse strand, counting down.
GTATTGATTTCTCATCAGGGTCATAATAAGTGAATTTTATTTATTTTACAGCATGTATACAAAATTGTTCATTTTTAAGAAAAACTTTTTTAATGCATTAACAGTGAAAGTTTAAGTTTGTACATTAGTGAGTACCGAGGTGAGTACTTATTCCGAAATGTAATATGTAAAAAAGCATAAGCACTGTCAAAACAGCCAAAAGTCACCTTATCACAAAAAATGTTGGAAAAAGTTTTTTTACTAGCGTGTGAAAAGCAGCACTTTTCTGCACACAGTTTAGTTTAGAAGGTGTCACTTTTCCGCACTAGTACGGAAAAGTACACTCTTTAACACTACTTTTCCGCACTACTGCGGAAAAGTACAAAAATTTTAAACCAAATTTTAGTGAGTTGCAATGAAGGATTTTCATGCATTTCATATTTAAAGAGAATTTTGCTTTGGTATAGTAGGATACTATACGTTCCTAACACGTGCCGGCAGTGCCTTTTCCGCACTCGACTGCTGGACCCAAAACAAAAAAAAAACAAGGTTTTCACGAAGGTAACAACTTTTTTCTGGTCTTCGAAAAATTTGGGAGATAAAAAATAAAGTATGTCTATATCAATGAATATACCGATTTATTTATCGTTACATTTCAAAAAGTGAGAATTTCTTGTCAAAAAAAAGTTGGGGAAAAATCCAACTTATTTCATTTTTTTATTTTGGTGGTCACTTTACGCTAAGCGGTTTTTTGGTCAACTGCAGTCGCGTGCGGAAAAGTGGAAATTTTAGCACCTGTTAGGAAATATAATATTTTCTATTTCTAATATTTTCTAATAAACAAATTTGCATATTTGAAAGTAATTTTTACTTCTAAACATCTTTTCGTTATCATTTTTTTATATTATAAAAAATAAGCGTACTTTATTTTTGAGCAAAATTCATATTTACTATATACCTTTACACCACTTCAAAAAATTAATATCTGATGATTGCATTTTAGGTTTTAGACCATGCAGTAGGTAGTTTTTATAGACAATAACTTTTTTGTAAAATGTGAAATAAAAAAGTTTTCCATATTCCGAACTTGGCTAAGTAGAAACGCTGTATATGTTTAGGTATTTAAGATATCAGTAAAAAACTTTTTTCTTAAGTTTAACACTCTGTATTTTGAAAACAATGTATTTATGGACCCATGTATATGAGCATATACAGCACATATATATACAGGGTGTCCGCAAAGGTGAGGTTAAAAATGATAGGGGTGATAGAGTGAGCCAAACAGTGTTCTATAGGTAAACGGCTGTTCAGTAAGTTGGAATTATACAGGGTGCACCGATTTTTTTAAATTAACTATATATATATACCGGGTGACAACGAAATTACTATCCAGCAATTTATTTTTTCCAGTGCAACCGTATAGTTTTCAAATTTAGGGACGTTATATTGTATCACCGGATGCCAATCAAGCATCTGGGTATTACTTCCGGTTTAACCGGAAGTGATATAAACTGTGATATTTTTAATGGAACACCCTGTATATTTTTAGGATTTGAATTCTACAGGTTCTATATATATATATATATACAGTGCGAACGTAAAGGTTGGAATAAATTCATTTAAAATTCAAGGGTAAGTTTAACTGAAAAACGCTCGGACACGTCGATTTTTGTTTTTAGCTGTCGGTTTTTTTAATATAAATTTATGTATACAGGGTGGCCCAAAAATAAGTTACGGTCATTAACTTAATTTTTTAAAATGTAAACACCTATTTTTTATTTTAGATTTAGGTTCTACATCAAATTCTAAGTACATTTCATGTACCATGTCCTATACCTAAACTCGACCGTTGACGATTGAACACAATAAAAGGCTATTTTTGGAAGATTAATTTAAGTGTTGGAAATGGCCGCCACGAACCTCTTGGCAATATCCCAGTCGATGCTGAAATTCTTGTAAAACGTTATCGATAACAGAAGGTTCTATCAATCTTATTTCGTCCGTTATTCTAATTTTTAATTCTTCGATGTTGTTTGGCCGATTAACATAAACTTTGGACTTAAGATACCCCCACAAAAAAAAAAATCTAAAGGGGTCAAATCCGGCGATCTGGCCGGCCATTCAATTGCACCCCTCCGACCAATCCAACGTCCAGGGAAAACGGTATCCAGGTACTGGCGCACGGGACGAGTGTAATGGGCTGGAGCTCCATCTTGCTGATACCATAAGGAATTATCTGGTATATCCGGGTCTTCTGGATCGGGGTATAAAGTGGCAAGGCATGGAACCAAATCATTTTCTAAAAACTCTAAATACCTATCACCATTCAAGTTTTATTCAAAGAAAAAGGGAGCTATAACCCTGTTTTCAATCACCCCAGCCCAAACATTTACTTTTTGAGGGACTTGGCTGTGGCACTCCATCATCCAGTGCGGATTTTCAGTAGCCCAATATCGGCAGTTTTGCCGGTTTACACTACCATGAAGACAAAACGTTGCCTCATCAGAAAATACAATTTTTTTGAAAACTGTGGATTGTCATGGCACAAGTCCATAAGTCTCTCACAAAATTCTAAACGCCTATCTGGGTCATCTTCATTTAGTTCATGAACCAATTGGACTTTGTAAGGGTGCCATTTATTTATACCTAAATACTTAATGACGGATGTCTGGGACATCTGATTTTCTAACGCAATATTGCGAGTCGCTTTATGGCAATCTTCTTCAACTGCCAGCAAAACATTTAGTTGCTTCCCTTCTGATATACTTGACCGACCTTTCGTATAATTATCCCTGACATGACCCAAATCCCGATATTTCTTTTCTATTTTACTGACAGTACTTTGAGATATACGTGGCCTATCAGGATACTTGGCATTATAAATTTCACAGACTTCCATCTGAGTGCGCATCCTGTTTCCATAACCAATCATCATCAAAATCTCTATTCGCTCTCGCTCACTAAGACGTACCATTTTTTGAAATTTTAATTTTATCTTTTGATAAACTTAACACAAGCAAAACTTTGCTTAGGCATCTAAATCACTCTAAATTCACACAAAATTATTTGAAGTAAACAAATTGTGACAAGTTGACAATCAAAAACACCAACTAAAAATGTAAATAAGCAAACAATAACTGATAGGTTTGCTTGATATAAATAAATCTTCCAAAAATAGCCTTTTATTGTGTTCAATCGTCAACGGTCGAGTTTAGGTATAGGACATGGTACATGAAATGTACTTAGAATTTGATGTATAGGATAGTAATTTCGTATATTGGTGATGCATCGCCGGGCGGGACATAGGAAATCCCATGTGATAGCAAACGGGTTCACCAGTTTTTACCATGGACGTAGATTTGCATGCTCTTCAATAAACTTCAATAGAATTTTTCTCTAAAATAATTAGGGAGCCAATAATTGACCCCATTAAAAATTACATGGGATTTGTAACGGGTGATCACCCGGTATATATAATATATATGTACTTTGGCTCACTCTATCACCCCTATCATTTTTGACCTCACCTTTCGGACACCCTGTATATGTTTTTTTAAATTTTTATAGCTGTAGAGTCGGGCTTTTAAATTTTTCTTAACAATATTCTTTTAAACCCTGTATAATTACAATAGTATGTAATGTGAAAATTTAATAATAGAAAAGTAATTATTCTTATACATACAAAAAAACTAATTTACTATAAGATTTTTAAACAGTTTAACGGTAAAACAAAATTAATTATGCAATACAGAACAGAAGCAGTTACTTTCATTGCAAACCTCTTGTTGTTTTAATTTTAAATACTGGATAACACCGCATATGTAATTTTTTGAGAGTTCTGCTCTAAAATTAAATTAATAGGTATCATTAACATGACTCTCAAATCCTTCCAGAAAATCTTAGCAAATAGAAGACAATAAATATATTTTTTCATGTCTAATTGATTTAAAACTAACCATTTAAAAAGTGTTTGTACTCTAAATTGGAATTTTGAAAAACTGTTTATTGAAGCAGAACTGTTAAAAATTACATATGTGACGTCTGTGTATCCAGAATATTAAATTTATCAAATTGGGAAAACATAGGTACTTGCGAGGGTACTACTTGCCATTCCAATTAAAGTAAAAGTAATACAAAACATGCAGAGTTATGTCAAATATTGACATACTATGTATTAAAAGCTAAGCAACATAAGGCGGGGCGCGCACTGAAATGGTAAGCAAGTGATGTGGCCGCCAGGTGGTGCGTCAGTGTCAGGCGTAATTTCTAAAACCTCGTAAATCAAAACAGAAGAGCGCATTAAAGAAAAGTGGCTGTGACATACTGTTTGGGAAGTGTGTGGATTAAGTTGGGTGCTATTAGTCTCCAAAATGTTTAATTTTTAGAAAAGATTTAAAGGCTTTACTTGCCACTAGCTCGGCACACCACTTGCTTGTCACTGTAGTGCGCGCCTAACCTAAAATAGTTGGTTTCCACTTTCAGCAGAAATCTTTAGGTTTTTATTGCATACATATAAAGAACTAAGGGGTTTCAATAATTTAATATACCTACTATACTTCAGTTAAAATGTTTTGTAAATTAATTATTTTGTTTGGTGTTTTTAATTTTTATTCTGACCTATTCTATGCCATTTAAAAACTCCTGGAGAAAAAAACCGGATAAACAAAATTTTGTTTAAATTCAGTCTTAAATAACTTTTTGTTTTTGTTTGTCGGATGTCGATTAACTTGGTCCAGTTGTAACTCCTTTTATCGAGATTATTATTTAATATGGGAATTTCAAAAAGTTTTATAGGATTAGGTGCTATACAGGAAAGACTCAAATGTTACATTTTGACACAAATTTTCGGACACCCTGTGGAATAATTTAACGTCACAATTTTTTACCACTGTAATAGATTTTAAAATCCCATCTTTTCTCAACACTTGCTTTTTATTTATATTGGTATCTCTGTTCTAAAAGTAAATACAATTTTAATGAAAACAATGCAATTTAATTATAATGGTCGTAATGTACCCTATATTGCAAACGTATTGGGAAAACTTAAGATTTGGATGGGCATATTTCAGAAATTAATAAAGATAAGTATAATAAATGTAGTATTCTTTAAAGGTCAGGGTGTTTTTCACACTTTTTGTCGGACCCTGTATATCTTAAGAGATAAGAAAAATCTGATAACTGATTTGGAAACTAAAAAACCAACTTAACAAACTAATCTTTTAATTAAATTTTTTATCATAAAAAAATAAAAATTTTAGGAAAGGTGTAAAATTATAACTACACATAAATTTAATTGTCTTCTTTAAAATTTTGTGTTTTCTTTAGAATAAAGATATTGATATAAATAATTTAAAAAAGAAATGTTAGCAAAAGATGGGGCCTTAAAATCAAATATACTGGTAAAAATTGTGACGTTAAATTATTTCACAGGGTGTTTCGTTAAAGTGCAACATTTGGCTTTTCCATATATAACACCTAATCCTCTTGAACTTTTGCAATCCCCATATTATATAATAATCTTGATGAAAGAAGGTACCACCGGGCGAAAAGATAATTGAAATCGGTAAAAAACCAAAAACTTGTTGAAGATTGAATTTTAACAAAATTTTCTTTGTCCGGTTTTTTTTCCAGGAGTGTATTAATAAACATTCAGAATGAAGTTAGCCATATAAGTTTTAAAAGAATGTTATCAGTCGCACTTCCCTCAGTTCCTTCACTGATCACGTTTGAAAGAATACCACTTAAATATCCTTGCAACAAACTTGAAGTTAGCAGCGAAATAAAAAGTATTAACACATTTAAATCTTACATATTCTATCATATTCTAGACTAAATTTGCTTAAAAGTGAATTAAATATATAATAATAATAATAATAATAATTATAA
>JACEGR010012333.1:0-11908 GCA_014170235.1 Listronotus bonariensis | reverse complement strand
CCCAAGCAACACAGAATCCTCTAATAAACGTTTAATTACGTATATACCACTAGTATATTTTTAGTTTATTTCTAACCTTTAATATAGGTTAAAATGTCCGCCTAATATAGGTGTATTAATACTGCAGTACTATCCAAATTTTAGACGTTGAAAGTATACGTTTATTTATAATATAAAATGAGCAATTAAAAAGCGGTTTCTAATAAACCCTATAAATTGGTATATAATATACAAAACTGTAACGTTTACTAAACACGTTAAAAGTCTTAAATTTTATACGTTTATATTTAGAATAAATTTTACGTTAAAAAAGCCATATGAAATAAATCAAATATTGACGTATACGAAAAACGTTTATTTTGTATGTATAATATACGTATATGTATTAGGTAATACATTCGTTTAGGCTTACTAAATCTAAAAAATAAAATAAATAAAATAACAAATTCTCAAATCAAAAGGACGCAACTGGTAACACTTAACACTGCACTCTAATAAATAAAAGTAATAAAAACACAACAAAAACTGTATAGAACATAAAAACAGTTGAAACTTAAAAAAATTCTAGAATCAAACATAATAATAGAGTCTTTCACGTTTTGGCATTACGGTATCGCTGTTTGGACAGTTTAAGCCAGTCTTGGCATGCCTGTCCGATAGCTTTGTCTGTGAGTTCTCCGACAAATGCAGCTCCCGCACCTGGTCCTTACCTTGAAATGAAATTTTGACCGCTTCTGTAAAAAAAGAAACCCAAAGTCACTAAAAAGTACAGGTGAATCTTAGTGTTTTTTTTTGCATAATAAATTAATTGTTAGGTAGATTGTAAAGATACGCCCTGAACCAACGGCGGATGCGGAACGGGATTGGGAGAACGGATGCAGAACCTATTTCTACAGCGGGATATGAATATATTTACACCAACGCGTGCTGTGAATACTATGCATATATCCCGGGCTGTGGAAATAGGTCCCGCATCATAAAAAAACGATGACTCCTATAGTCTCATGAGGCATTATTTGTGTCCAAATTCGTCCCCGCTCCCTGTCCCGTTCTACACTAGTTACAATGGCTGTAAATGATTGGTCTGGCTTTGTATCATTTCATTATAGGTCTGGATATGATGCTCTTAGAAGCGAAGCCAAGCACAGCTCATTTAACGGTTGACTAGCAAAAATGTAAGTTAAGACCGTGAGACTATTTTTGTTGTTTTCATTTTGATAAATATATGCAGGTCTCTTTGAGAATATATGGACGACTTTCTCTTTCAACCCAAACATTTCTAAGAAAATTAAAAATAATACTAAAAATAGTACACAATACACGTAAATTAAAGCGTATATATTAGACGTTTATAAATGGTGTATTAAAAACGTATAATAGACCATTAAATAAACAAGATATATTTCAATAATTTTTATTTTAGTGTACTAAAATTAAAACAAAACAGAGTGTAAGGTGTGACATTCACCTTAATCCAAGTGTTTGAGCTATAATCATTCCTTATAAATAAGGTATAATAGGGTTGAGAGATCAAAACGAAAATTTCCGCAAACAGGTTCAGCGGCCATTTTTGCCGACTTCATCAAATAAAACATCAACAATTTTATCTAATCATTATATGTAATACGTACAACCATTGAATTGATATGAGCGCAATTAAAAATAAAGGTAAAAAGTAGGTACTTACTTTACTAGCAATCGGAAATTACAATGCAACCGCGCACACATTTATGGCTAAACAAGAAACATGAAGTGCCGTTTTGCCGACGGGCTTTGTTTGCTGGCCATTGAATTCATAAGTCACTTCGAAGTGCCGAATAGTTACAAAGCAGGAGAAAAGCGACTGCCGCGCATCACGTGTCGTTATTGTATATCGTTATTGGCTGTTATTGGAACAATGCCGAACGGATGAGTAAGTTTTGTAGATCATTGGCACGTTTGCTTTTAGGAATTTTAGACAACATGGCTTATATACAGCACAAAGTCAGACATTTTGCAAAACATTAACATCAAATTAAAATTATAAAAATATTATTACTAAACCACGATATTGTCATAGAGAATGATAATAATGATTTCAAAAGCAATAATAGTTAGTTTTCTAATAAAAATAATCTATACAGACGTAGACTTAGTTTCACACGTTAAATTTCAGTAAATAGTAAGAAAAACGTTTTTAAAATACTGAAAATAATGGTGTTTCATGAGATATCATTAATATTCCAAACTATAAACATATTTTTGTGCATTTTTAAACACGCACGATAAATGAGACCATAATATGGTAAAATATTTTTTACTGTATAGAGATGTATACGTGTGGCACCACGGGTTTATCTGTTGAGAGCTTTAAGTAGGGGAATCATACTGGACAATTCCTCCGACGAGGAGAGTCGTGGAAATATCTCACTTATAAAGAGCTGAGAGGTCTCTCTTACGAGTTCTGACGATGGGCAAAAAAGCCAGCAAAGGATAAAGTTAATAAAGTCAAATAGCTCTTCTCTTTACGTGAAAGTCAAGAATATCTGCCACCTGTGTTAGTGGGGGACACCCTTCCTCAGATAGGACAACAATATTCCAGCGGGAGTCGGATTTAGAGCCAGCATACATTCTCGTATAGAGCAAAGAAAAATACATTTTTATGCTCTAAGAGAAACCAAGGCTTTTTGGGCTGTTGCTGTGGATATAGTGTTTGTGTCAGTTAAGGTCATTCTTAAAATGTGACGCCCACAAGATCTTCGGTGTCTTTGCTCATTGATAGGGCGCCCAGGCCGCTCCCCAAGCAAAGCAAGCTGACTGTCTAATATGGAAGTCGTGTTTAGGTCATTTTTGGTCATAGGACGTCATCAGACCAAAATTATAACGTCATTTTAATTACGTGCTTTTGATCATCGTTAAAGTGACGTTTTTTCGACGTCATTTTTTCGTCCTACTAGCGCATAAAAATAAAATGACGTCATGTTTAGAAAACCCGCCAGCAAAATTTTTGGGACATCATATTTCGTGTCAAAATCCAACCGAAATATCATATGACAGAAAAATAAAATTAATAATTTAAAAAAAATTAAAATAGAAAAAAACTCTACCGATAGATGGCGTAATGGATAATAAACTGCTAAGTTTATTCAACATCTTCGCTTTTTATCGCCTACACGTACCGATGAGACCATAATAAATCGAGACCGGTCTGCGATTGGTGATCTCAATTAGCTTTGAAAGCAATATCTTCGGCTAGTGTAAAAACCTGCATCTCCAGGTTGTACAGTGTCCCGGAGATGCGACCTTGGAGTGCAAGGAAATTGTAAGCAGTAAGGAGTTTTTCCTATATCAATTTTCAAATAAAATATCGTATCATTTTAGCTTTAAAAAAAGTATATGCGTCAATTTTTTGTCATCTTAAAGACGTCATTAACGGGACGTCTTTTGTCTGTGCAGCGTTGGGAGGTCAATTTAACGTCATTTTGTAGTCATATTATGACGTCTTTGCTGACTAATCTGTAACCAAAAATGACTAAAAAGAGACGTCAATAAGACGTCAGCTTGCTGCTTGGGTCATAAGTAAAGGATAGGTATTTGATAACTTTTTCCGCTACATGAAACATAATTGTGTTTTGGATGCATCAAATTGGACGAGAATTTTGGCGCGTCAATCCAATATTGGGTTATGGTCCTGTGAAAAGAGATATCTGCATCTGCTGTTGATATGAAGAAGAAACAAAGTTGGTGCTTGTACTGAGCCTTAAGGCATCCCAGCATTAATTTGATAAAAACTTGAAGAGATCTTTCATTTTTCGCATAAAGATCAAAGACAGCGCTCTCACATTTTCTGCTCAACGCTGGCCGCTGGCGCTGACACTTAGTATCGTGTCTGAGGCCTTAGCCTTTTTGCATTGCACTATTTTGTTAAGAGAATCCTGTCTAAATTAATTTTTAACGTCAAATTACTTTTTGTTGATCTGATACGACTCTGTACAGTGGAAATGCTAGGGGGTAGGGGCAAGGGTGGCACGAGGCCGCCCGTAAAATATGTCATGCCCCTAAAATAGGAAATGGAATTAAAGAAAGAAAACCATATGTAAACTCTTCTAACAAATTTGATTCTGTGTTATTTTACTGGCTATTTTAGGTTTTTTCGTATTGTAACGTTATTGCGTACCATTTTTTTGTTGGTGATGTAAGCAAATAACATAGCTATTTTTATTGATACATACATACACATAAAAATTTATTTTGGTTATCCTATAAATTACTGCTTCCTCTCCCTTTGACCACTTCTGCTTAAGTAATATACGTAGATATAGTACCTATAGTATTTAAATAATAATAACCACCTTATTAAACTTCAAAATATATGAAAAGATATTTTTATTGTGACAAAGATACCCTTATAATAAATAGATATTGTCACTCCGTATTTTATTTTTTTTCTTTTCAGGTAAGACACTATTGCTAGCACACAACTAATAGAAACATAGTAAAGTAGGTAAGTTTTTAATTTTGGATCTAAAATATTTCATAAAAATAATAAAAAAATGGTATTTTGGTAAAACCTAGAAGAGGTTTAAACAATTTTTTTTAATCTATAGTTTTAAGAAGTTTAGTTGTAATTTAAACCAATCTATGCTCGAGTTTTGTTTTTTTCGCCCTTTCGGTGTCATCCCACCCAGGCCCGACGACTGCCCCCTAGGTGGTGCACTGCAGCCTGAAGGCTTATTGTACCTTGACCCCTACTCCTTCCCATTCACACACCATTCATTCCATAACTTGGATGGTTGTTGCTCGGTCCGTTCGTTCACCCCCGAGCAGAACACCGCGTGCCGTTGCCCAAAACCGATAACGCCGGTCACCCATCCAAGTTATGGGCGCGCACTTCACTGCTTAACTCCGGGGATCGACGCTGCCGATACAACCGGAGCAGCCACAAGCGCGCATTATGCTCGAGTTAACGCAGTTAACTTTTTTTATGCTCGAGTTAAAAGAGCATTTGTCCTATATAGACAATTTAAATTTAAGAAAATCAGCCCTATGGATTTTTATACAGGGTCTCTCAAAAATATCTGTACAAAATGCTATCACAGACTTCTTAAGCTAAAATAAAACGATCTAATGTAACTCACCTTTGTCAAAAACTTGATGATTTGCGAGATAAAGGGTGTTAAAATTTCCTTTTATTTTAGTTATTTCTAAATATTTTTTTTTATAATTTTTTTCTTATTGAGGGATTTGTTTAAGATATAAACTCGAAAATTATTTACATTTTTGTTGTAAAATCTAGAAGGCGCCACCTGGTACTTTGCTTATGTTAAATATTATAAATTTGCTTTGTTTGGGTATACTATAGCTCTAGTTAAAAAAATCATTTTTTCATATTTTTGCGTAAAAAAGGTATAGTTGGTAAATATCACTACGACCAAGCGTGTTAAAGATAATTAAGATTAAACATATGATTACATAAAAAAGTATTTTATTACATTTTTTTGCGCTCTATCTAAGCCACCTGGCAGTCTCCCAAAAGTTTGTACAAATTGCTACCACAAATTCTTTGGGTCAAAATTAAACGATCCAATTCAATTTACCTTAGTCAAGAAGTTAATTGTTAAAAAGATACAAAGTTTTAAAATTTAAATTTTATTTTTATACACCCTGTATCTTGGTAAGGATAAACTTTTTAACAAAGCTAGATTGTATTAGATCGTTGCATTTTGGCATACGAAATTATGTAGACACCTTTTAAAATAATTCTTGGAGGGCTAGATAAAGAGTAGAGAAATACAAAAGAATGTTTTTATGTGAAATAAAACGTTTAATCTGGAATATCTCAAAAACGGTTTCCCGTAGCTGTACTTACTAAGTAAATACTTTACTTAAGCTATAACATAAAAAGGCAAATATGACATTTTTAACATAAGCAAAGGACTCCTGGCTTCTTCTAGATTTTACAAAAACATAAGTAGATTTAGATTTCTTACTCCGGAAAACCTTCAAGTACCTTATTTTATAAAAATATTTTTAATTTATAAAGATTAAAAAATTACTTAAATAAATTGAAAACAAACAACCTGTATCTCAAAAACGATCCATTTTAAGAACCCCTTCTGGAACCTTTTTATGGGGGTTGCTTTTGAGGAGTCTACCACGAATATTCATACTTCAATATATGGAAGCGGCTTTAACACGCGGCACTTAAACCCAGCCTGTCAATGTTTTACAAGCAATTTTAAAACATTGTGCCAAAAATGACAAGTGTTACAGTCACGAAACCCGCTCAGTCCAATACGCAAAACACGTATTTAAGTCTTATGGTTTTGGTGCAAATTGATAATTAATTCCTAGTAACTCTGGTTACTGTAGTTTTAAACCAATAAAATACATTTTTTATTGTGATAACTAGGGTTACTGACTTTTTAAACCAATAAAATACATTTTTGTTCAGGTGTTTTTCCCAATTTATAGTGAACAGAGTGTAAGTAGTAACAACGTATCCTACTATTATTTTAAAGTCCTTCACCATTTCGTTAGGAATTAAAAATTCTGTAGTTCTACAAATATTGCATGTTTTGGTTAGTTCTGGTTTTGTTGAAACATTTATTGTTTGATTATACTTTTTAAGATTTTTAGGATCTAAAAATTTGTTTTTCTTCCAAATTTTTTACCTCTTTGTAAATTATGATACGTAGCTTCTGGCCCTTAAGAGCTAAGTGGTATGATAGATTTTCATAGTTTTATATTGATTTTACACAAACCCCTGTATCACTTTTACTAAAATAAAATAAAAATGTTTTAAAAATTAAAATTAAACGATTTTTATTAAAATGTGGACAGTTCTTAATTTTGAAAAAAATATTTTGTGTATGCAACTGTATTCAAAAAATGTATTGGCATATTATTTTTAAACAACATACATAACTTTTAAAGGGGCATATCCAATCTCACTTTATTTTACGGGACCACAGGCCTAAATATATTTCTTGTAATAGAATTTGGGATTTACAACGCTTGTAAAGTGGCACAAGTTTGGCCTTACATGTCACAGGAAATTGAAAATGGGTCTGTAAGGACGCATTTTGTTGAAATAGCCTTTATTTGGAAACGGGTATTAAAGACGAAGGAAATAATTATTCAGTGAAGAGCTATCGTAATACTTGAAGGTTTAATTACAAACGAAAAAAAAAAATAAAATGGTATTAATAAGGGATCCCTGGACCCTTATTCCAGATCATTACTAACAAGGTAATTTTTCGTTAGTAGCTCTATTTAGACGAGACGCCCAATTTTTTTCCTACAAGCAGGGCCTAATTAACTGTATGAGGCGCCCTAGGCTAGAATTCCCGAGGCGCCTATTTTTACCAAGAGCAGAAAAAAAAGTCCTTTCCTCCTTAGCGTCTATTGTGAGTGCCAGGCGCCTTACTTTATCACCCGAAAAAAAAGGTCATTTCCTCCTTTTTGCGCTTATTTCATTCCAAAGCACCTTATTCACGGAGAAATTAGTTACCAAAAATCCCCACCCGACCTAAACTTTTTTAAAAACTCCCTGTCTCGCGTCTATTACTTTCCTGTCTGGCGCCTATTTTTCAATGCGCCCTAGGCTGTAGCCTAGTCAGCCTAATGATTAATACGGCACTGCTTACAACAATATTTGTTGGTGGTAGCTTACAGGGGTAGCAGGAATTAAGTGTGTTGATTTGGCAGATATCAAAAATTTATTAGAAACAGGGATTTTCTTTGTTAATTTTTAAGATAATTATCTAAATCAACCGAAAAAAATGTCCTATAAAATGTTAGGTTTCCCCTACTACCAACATGTATGGTTAACGATGTCGTGAAAAATAACTACTAACCAGCTGATTTTTTTCCTGTCAATTAAATAATATTTATATAATTAATACCCATATTGTCCTACAAATTGTATGGTACAGCATCCTGGTTTTTTGATACTTATCAAATTCAAATATTTAGTCTTTGCTACCCCTGGATACTACCACCAACGAAAACTGTTGTAAGGAAAAAAGTTGGTCATCTCGTCAAAATGAAGCTACAAATGGTCCAGGAATTCCTTACTATATAGGGGAGAACGGGGAGGGTTCGGACACTGGGAGCATATGGACACATTCAAATTTACCGCCAAATCTATTCAAATATTCTTGGCGCGTTGTCCGATAGTCGGGAAGAAAGTGCCTTTAGTGTTCATAGTTAATTCAACAGCGAAGGTACGTTATAGTCGAGGTAAATTCAATAAATACGTTTTTGTAATTTCGAAGTAATATTTTGCCAGAGAATAAGTTGCAATTTCTTCGTATTTTTTTATAATACCCTATTATTTTGTCATGTGTGTGTACATTTAGAATTTTAAAAATAGTTATTTAGGGTTTTATCGTTAACAGTATATTAACGTACCTATAAAATTGCCATTCTGTCAAATTTTACCATGGGAGAGGGTATAGACAGACGTTTAACCCTACCTATATGTCCAGAGCCTCCATTATTTAGTTTTTATGCTAACCTTTCTCTTTTTTTTCTTATTAAAAATGCCCCAAATGTACAAAAAAGACAAACTGAACTTTTTATTCTGAATCTGTAAAGCAAGCTGTCATCGATGTTACTGATAATAAGCTAAGTTATCGAAAAAGTCCCTTAAAGCACAGAATCACAAAGTCAGCTTTAGGCATCTATGTAAATAAGCAAACCTTGAAGGGATTAATAATTAATGTAACTTTTTACGTCACCACTCAACATTTTTTCAGGGAAACAGAAAACCAGTTGGCAGAATATTTAAATGTTCTAATATGTATTGTATGTGAGTATGCATTAAAAAATAATATGAAGTACCCAAAATCATGACAAACCGATAAAATGGCTATTCCGAATTCAACCCCATTGTTGTTGATTTTAAAAATAAATAACTCTGAAATATTGTGTTAAAATTTAATGTTTATATGTCCAGATCTCCGTATATGGGGTGGATCTGGACACTTGACATGTAGTCATTTTCTTGTTAAATCTATTTTTGTAAATCCATGGTCAAAAATTAATTTTTTAGCGCTTATATAGTTTTTTAAATATCAAACCCTCGCAGAATCAGTGTAAATGTACTGAAATTATTTTCTTTAATTAAATAACTAAAATTATATCGACTGTGTCATTTAAACCAAACAAGGTTTAGATCATTTCCAGCTAAACCAAAAGTGATTAAAAAATTAACCAAATTTGCGAAACAGTGTACATTTATATTATATACCTACAATCTAAATAATGTTTTATTATTTTAAGAACAAAAAAGTTAGAGGGTGGGCCACCGACTATACCGTATTTTGGGTGAATTTTTTAAAAACTACTGAACAAATTTTTACAAACTGAAAACTAATGAAGAGAGAGTTTGGATAAAGTATCACCTGCTGCCCTTTCTCATTTGGATTTTTTAATACTTTTCGTTGGTAGGGAAAGGGGATCACCCGAAACAAGTTAATTTTTATACAAAAATTTATATATAAAATTAATAAGACAATAATTATACCATAATTATAAAGGGTGGCTTGTGCTAACTGTAATGCACTGTATATTTAAAACATATCTGGAACACAAACTCTATAAAAAAATATTCTAAATGGTTGTTGCTTGGTCCGTCGAGAACAGACCTGAGCCCCGAGCACTGGGTGCGTTGGTCACCGATCCAAGTAATAGCCGCGTTCCACGTTGCTTGACTTTGGCCATCGTCGTTGCCGATCACACCGATGCAGCAACGAGCGCGGCATTATACCCAGTACACTTTTAATAACTATTATGTTAAAAAAACTGCTTGTTTTTTAACCTAGCCTACTTATAGGATACACATATTAACTCCTAAAATCCTAACTACTTACCATGCATATTTTCCCAAGCAGCAAGCTATCGTCATTATGACGTCATTTTTAAGTCATTTTTGGTCATGGGACGTCACCGGACCATTTTAATGACGTGTTTTTGACGTCGTTGAAGTGACGTCTCTTCGGCGTCATTTTTTCGTCATACTAGCTCATAAAAATCTAATAACGCCATGTATAGAAAACCCGCCAGAAAAATATTGTGACATTATATGATTCGTGTCAAAATCCAACCGAAATATCATAGGACAAAAAATAAGACTAATAAATTTACAAAATTTAAATAGGAAAAAACTCTACCGATAGATGGCGTAATGGACAATAAACTACTACGTTTATTCAACATCTTCACTTTTTATCGCCTACACCGTACCGATGAGACCAAAATAGTTCGAGACCGGTCTGCGGTTGGTAATCTCAATTAGCTTTGAAAGAAATATCTTTAGCTAGTGAAAAAATCTGCATATCCAGGTTGGAAAGTGTCCCGAGGGATGAGACCTTGCAGTGCAAGGAAATTGCAAGCAGTAAGGAGTTTTTTCCTATTTTAATTTTCAAATAAAATATCGGATCATTTTACCTTTTAAAAAAGTATATGCGTCAAATTTTTGTCATATTAAAGACGTCATTAACGGGACGTCTTTTGTCTGTGACTTAGGGACGTCAGTTTAACGTCATTTTGTCGTCATCTTATGACGTCTTTGCTGACAAATGTGACCAAAACTGACTAAAAAGAGACGTCAATAAGACGTCAGCTTGCTGCTTGGGTTATTAACTTATTTACCTGCCTAATAGGTAAAGTTAAATTATTTTTATTTGTCCATAATTATGCTTAAAATAAATTAATGAAAAAGAATGCCTTAATTATTTAAAAATGTTTGTTTTTTTTTCTTAAAATCATTCGGGTAACTTTTAATTTTTTTCTCCATTTGGAAAAAAGGTTATTAGCTGTGTTTCCGAAGAAACTAATTAAAAGAATATATTTTTAGCAAAAGTTTTTTAAAATTCTTTTGCGTTTTTTTATTTTCCGGGTTTAGATCTTTACTTGCAAAATAGCTAAAATAAATATAGAAAAAGAGAAATTAAAAAAATAAATATTTTAAAACTTATTATTTAATGCATTTCCTTTAAAACAAAAACCACTCCGCATAATTTCATTATTTTAAATGGTAAAGGATGTTGACTGATACCTTCTCTACAATAGTGACAGTTGACCCGTCAAAAGAGGTAACTATCTACCACAGAGACTGTTGTACCCACAAGTGTAATGATAGGGGAGCCCAAGGGGGATTCTGGGATTTACTACAGCGCGGCAGATTAATATACTGGAGGATACCTTGTACCCGTTAAGGACCTCCACCAAATATAAACCCCGCATACAGGGCGGATCATAAAAAACAACAATATATTTATCAGAATTTGTCAAGCGCGTCAAATTAGGAAATGGTAAATTAATTACATGCTAAACAGTGTATATTCCCCTAATCTGACAATTTAAAACTGACGCAAAAAACAGGGCTACAAAAAAACAGTTTTACAGTTTTGAGCGTGGTGATTTTTTTATTTTAAAGAAAATAAAGGCACACAAACAAAGTATTCTGAACTGGAACCGGGACATAGTGTTTCTTGTGTATTTTGATGCGCTAAATCCGAATCCAAAGCCAGTTTGTGCTAACAGTATGTATGCCGTAGGGGATTAGCCTAAAACTTTTTTACGGCCGTTTTTACCAAGCATTGACTTTCATACTTATCAGACTAATAGCTTGGTTTAAAAGCATGCTATCAGTTTGATAAATATTTGTCAGAGCTTGGTGAATACGGCCGTTAAACTTAGTAGTGCCTAAATTGTCCCTAAATTCGAATTTGTTTTTGTTGAATATTATTATTCTACTTATGTATATTTATAAATCTAAAAAATCTTGTAGGATCGCTAACCTTAGGATAGGTTTTTAGGGTGGGCCAAATTAAACTTGCATACTTCTTAACCAACAATAACTTTTTATTTGTTGCACCTATCTTTTTATTTTTAAAGGGCTAATGGGTGAATGTGTTCT
>JACEGR010012332.1:0-11917 GCA_014170235.1 Listronotus bonariensis | reverse complement strand
CAATTTGTCAAAAAATTATTTTTCATAAAAGTTGGTGCATGGTCGGATGCTGTATTAGCAGTAGTTAGTTTTATTAAAAATTTTATGGTATACAGGGTAGGTCAAAAGATTAAAAACTAAGTAAGAGTAAGTACCCTTATTTTTAAAAATACAAAGAAATGTTAAATAGAAAAGTTATTTAAAATTAAAATACATGCCTAAATACCAAATCATAGCCTCCTATTTAGGTGTTTATTTATTTATTTTTAAATTTTAATTTATCTGTTCTACACAAGGTAAATAAAGAAATTTTTATACGCATTTTATTATTTATAGTATATTTGCCTTAATAAAAAGCATATTATTTGTATAATTTTAGGGCCCTATTTAATATTCTTGCAACAAACTTGAAGTTAGCGGTTAGCTAAAAAAATATAAATGCAGTTCAATTTTACAAATTTGCTTCGCTTAAATTAAATTTGTTTAAAAGTCAGTTGGTTGGAACTGCTTTAAAGAAATATTAAATCAGAATAATAAAAATCTGTATCATACAGGGTTAATTCAAAATTTTCCAAAAAAAAATATAAAAATTTGAATAGGAGGCCATGACTTGGTATTTAGGCATATCTTTTAATTTTAAATAACTTTTTGTATAACATTTTGTTGTATTTTTAAAAATAAGGGTATTTTACTCTAAGCGGTTTTTGCTTTTTGACCCACTCTGTATATCATTTAACTTTAAATAAAACTAACTACTGCTAATACAGTTTCGGACCATGCATCTTTCAACTTTCAAACTCAACTTTTATAAAGAATAAAATTTTCTGACAAATTGCAAATAAAAATGTTTTCCATGTGTTGCATACTTACTGGACCACACTGTATACTCGCTCAGAACAAAATATATGATGAATACCCAGGAAAAAGGGCTAATGTAATTTTTACCTTTACTAGTACTTGAGTTTCGCTGCAAGAAAAACGAAAAATAAAAAAAAACAATAAAAAAGACTATGAGCTATTAAAACATTAAAACATATATTATAATAATGAAATATCTGCAAAAAATAATGGTTTGACAGGAAAAATTACGATCGTAATTTAAAGTTTTAAATACGTGCTAGAACATACATTTTATCTTGGCATCACTTGTTTTATAGACGTGACGTATTCAATAAACAGGGGCGCGTTGCTTTTTTACAAAAGCTGTTAGTACGCAAAGCGGCAACGCAACTTCTAGTAGGTGTATGCTCTAAAGGTACCTCAAATGACAATCTGGAATTTGTGATATTGAAGGCACTTCATTTAGTCATGACGTCATTCTCTCTGATTGGTTTTGTCGGATTTATGTCGTGCTTTTTATTTTATAGATTTATTTAATAAAAACTAAATATTAACTTTCATTGCATTGTTAAAATACATACGTTTTTTCACAATTTAAAAATGCTATTGCATATTTTAAATACAAAATAACAGTAATTTTAGGAAGTCATCATGTCTATTACGCCACTAAACATAAGTATACAGGGTGATTGTGCTGCCAACAAAAAAACAAATGAACATCGGGTTTTTGATTTATTGCAAAAATATACTTTTTTAAATGGAACACCCTGTATATTATATCACTATTTGAAAGATCTATCAAAGACCATTAAAAAATTCCCAATGTGTTATATCCAATTTTTAATAGTTTCGGAAATATGGCCATCTTCGAGAATTTGATAATGAACTGGCATTTTTAAATAGGACACCCTGTGTATTGCATCACTATTAAATTGATATTTTAAAGAGCTTTAAGGAAATGCCACATTTGATATGTCTATCTCTTATAGTTTTGAGAATATTCCATTCAAATCTATTTTTTAAAATCTTTTGACATCCCACGAAGGCATATGCCTAAATACTAGAGTACCGGTGGGTATCGGGTTATTAGATGTTTAACCCATCGTTCCCCTGTTCCGTCAACGTTGTCCAAGCACTGAAACATGCAGTTATGCATTTCACAGCACCTTTTAGACAACGCGGTACTGCCACCACGGTCGTTATTTTTAAATAACTACTACCTAAATATGTCTCCCCCGCTGGGAATCTAACCGGTGACGTCTGGCTTCGAAGATCAAAGCTCTGTCCACTGCGCCACAGGGGAGACAATTATGTTAAATTTTCAATATCTCTACAGCTCCAAGCTATAAGTACTAAGTTTAGTGTCAAAGATAAAATGGACATTATTATCTTCTATTTTTTTTTATTTAAATGGTCATATTTCCAAAACTATAAGAGATAAACATATTAAATATGGTATTTTCTTAAAGATCTTTAAAATATCTGTTTAATTATGATGGAATACACAGGGTGTTCTATTTAGAAAATGCCAGTTCATCATCAGATTCCCGAGGATGGCCATATTTTAATGGTATATAATTAATTCGATATCCCGATGTTCAATTGTTTTTTGTTGGTAGCACGTTAATTAGCGGAAAAAATGCTACTACTTTGCTACTTTAACCAACTTCGTATCTCCAATAATAAAGAAGTTAGCAATAGTGCCGACTTAAATCACCCTGTATTCTGCATATACACTCCTCAAAGAATTATCGCATATGCTCGATTTTTCCATAAGCTTCAATACAAAATGCTTTCATTTAAATGGCCATATCTCTTTTAATTATTAAGGTATCAAGACAATTAAAAAAAAAGAAAATTTTAAGGAAAGGTGGAGCTTACACTTTATCGTAACCGTTGTTATTTACTGTTACCAATACATCCTACGGGGTGATAAAATAAAAAAATAATAATATAAAATTTTTAATTGCCCTGTATAATATGCTGTTGAAAGGGAGGAATCTAATTTGTGATTATAAAATATCAGAAATGAGTAAGGGTATAATTTATTTACAAATGATATTCGTCCCAATTAATAGCAGATTATATAGGCCGCTTAAAAATTTATTTTTTTCAAAATTTTTTTATCACCCTGTAGGATTTATTGGTAACAGTAAATAACAACGGTTACGATAAAGTTATAGCTCCACCTTTCCCTAACATTTCCTTTTTTTAATTGTCTTGATAACTTAATAATTTAAAGAGATATGGTCATTTAAATGAAAGCATTTTTTATTGAAGCTTATGGAAGAAATCAAGCATATGCGATAATTCTTTGAGGAGTGTAGGTGTGACAGAGATATTTAAAACATCAGGCAAAATATCAAGTTGTTGCTAGGGTTACTTTTACTTTATTTTACTTTTGTCCTGCTAAAGAAAATTTAACTTTCTTTCCAAGAGATGAAAGAAAAAGTCAGAAAACAGATACTTTTAAACATTTAAAAAGTCGGAAATGTCAACATTACATACATGGTTATAAATAATAGTAATTTATGTAACAAGAGCATAAAGTGATACTTTTTTTTACGAATGGGAAGTTTGACAGCACAAGCCGTTCGGCTAGTGCGGCAATCTCATGAGTAAAAAAATACTTTAAGCATGAGTTACATACTATATTTTTTCCACGACCGTATAGAAGTTTCCCAAAACAAGGGCGGATTTACGGGGGGAGGTAAAGGGGTATTTACCAATATTTTTTCCCATGAGCTAATTCTTAAATATGCTAACTTAAACAAAAATTTATCATTAACACAGAACAGTTTAAATTTCTTTATAACTAAAATAGCAATAAATATTTTTGCGGCTCTTACAAAGATCGATTGTTTAATTTCTAGAGATGCTGAATTGAAAAATAAACAACGGTCACCGGGCCCTCGTCTGCATTTTTTTGCTAAGTAATACATTTTTAGAGCATTATTTTTAAGCGTCTATAATTTAATTTTAGTAAACCTATGTGTGGTGTGTAATATGCACTTATTATAGTAATTATAGTGGAGTGGTGAAAAGTCAGACATTTTTTTGAAATATAGTATTCTAGTCGTGTGCATCCTGCTTAATTTTAAAGGTAAGAATTTTATAACGATCAATGTTAACCGTTTTTAAAATAAACAAACTTAAATTAATTAAGTCCAGACGCCAAAAGTTCTAATTCTATTCTATGTTGAAAAAGGAATTTAACATAGTTTTTAATTTTATAAATTTTTATTTTTTTATTTTTCTATTTACCTAAGTGTTTAAGCCATTTCTGTAAAGATAAAGCATGATTTTTACTAATTTAAAATTAAAATAAATAAAGTGTGTTCACAAATGGACTGATATACTCTTATAAACATTTTGGAAAGAAGTTTAATAAAACTTTTGCTTTGTCTGAAATAATAAAAACGATTATAAAAATTGCCATATAATTTACAGGGTAATTTGTAAAAAAAATTGTAAAATTAATAAATAAATAAAATATGTATTCCAAACCAATAAACCAAACCTCAGATAATATTACTTTTAGGTGAAATTATTTAACTAAAGTATTTTTAAAATGATATAAGGTATCTATTATCTATTTAAAAATAAAACCTATAAAGATATGACTGCATTTCTAAATTATTTAGTTTAATGAGTTGTTAAAAATTATTTTTAATTCGAATTTTCACCCCCTGACAAAAAGCTAAATCCGCCCTTGTCCCAAAATACATGTTATATCTATCTAAACTTATTAGTTTTAATTTTGCCAGCACAGTCATTATATTGCAACAAGAAACCATACCTTTTTTATTTTTTAATATACAATTATCCTCTTTATAACTATGCATTATTTAATTTTAGAAAATTGTATGTACTTACTTTTGTAGAAATAATACTAAAACAGTATAAATTTCCTTTCAATTTCTTAGTCATCCAAATTTATTATTACTATTAATTTTCAATAATTTTTATTAAACTTATTTGCAAACTGTCAAATTTAAAAACTAGTGACACATGAAGTAAAAGAAATAATGACGAAATCAAAGGTAACTTGACCCTTTGGTTCAGTTGATGTCGCGTTTACTGTTACATTGCATTAATTGATATTCAAGTTTATTGTAGTTGGCATTGAAACAAACACTAATTCAAAGTGTGAAAAAAGCTTCAAAGTATTAAAAAGTTACTTTTTTGTACTTCATGTAGTGTACTAGAATGAAGTACTTTTACTTCATGTTACCGATTAAAAAAACTGCATTTTTTAAACAGACATGGAAAAAAGATATTGTTCCATTCCTCGTATAAAAACACGTGCCTTCGTTTTTATACCTTTATTAATAATGTAACGTAACTATGGTTACAATAACGGCAAAATCTTAAACTGTCAATGTCTCGAAGTTTACAGCACAAAAGTCGAATCTGTACTAACTGATCGGAGGTTTCCCGTCGCCCTTTTATAGTATGGTGGAAGAGTAAAGAATGATCTAGAATCTTCGAGAAATATCGTGAAAATTCCATAGTACAGGATGGCATAAAAGTTCTCAATGGATAATTCGGACGTTTTCGGAAACCTTCGAAACTGATGAAAGAACTTGGAAAATGTAAGGTAAATTATTCAAATAAATTATCAGACTAAATTAAAAGGTCCTAACTTTATACAATCCTATAAACTAACACTTATTTTTAATGTCCGTAACAATATTATTTTATTTGCATAAGAATAAAACTTTTTTAAAAGTTAAAAACTAACATTTCTCCTATTTTCCGTGTTTTCTTTGTATGAAAATATCGAAATCGATATATGTAAACAGTAATATCCATACTATTTTATTATGCCGCTGTAAATGAGCACTGAAACTAATGCATAATTAAAATAATAGACTAAAACTTGCAATATCAACGAAATAAATCATTTGCTGTGCAATTAAACAGTATAAGCAAATACTAAACTATAAATAATACAGACATTTAGCCAATTAAAATTAATACAGATATCTAAATTAAATAAATATTTATTTTATTTGACCGACCAACATGGCCAGGCATTCCGGTGTTGTTATAAAGTTGACATTACTTAATGAGTGAAATTATATCTCTCTTTCGTTATTTTTATTTTGGAAAACTTTCACTGAATCTTTTTATAAACGGTTCTTGTTATATCTTTAATTAATCAAATAACAAAAACGGGTTTTGTATAGTAATAAATGTATCGTGTCGAATAAATTGTAACCTGCATATATTAATTATTTTTTAGATTCCGCCTAAAATTCTGAACATAATTTATATATAATGTTCTATATCTAAGTCAAACCGGTTTTCTTTTAATTTTATTTCAAAAATAACGTTTGCAAGCCATTACATAACCATCAATTTCTTCAAAAAAAGCCTTTAATATGAGTTGGGGTTGGTTTCCTTTTAAAGAAAGAACTTCTTTAGTAGACTGTATCGATATTCACAATTAATAAATACAAAGTGATTAAAAATAATCGTTGAAAATCATCACAACAAAAACCTTAAAGGTCAATTTGTTTAAATGGAAACCCTATCTTTTATTACCTTATTCTATAAGGCATTAAAAATAAGGGTAAGTTTGTATAAGGACGTCTATTTCAAAATTTATAGTTTTCAAAATATTACCGATTTAATATTTATCTATAATAACAATGCATTTAAGTACGGGTAGGTACGGGGTAGTTGGCTGTGACGCCGCATTTTGTTCTCAAGGCCAACTAGAAACAGAACTAAGCCGTACTTAAAAGCATTGTTAGAATAGATAAATATTAAATTGTTAATATTTCAAAACTACAAATTTTTGAAATAGGCATCCCCATACAAACTTATCCTTATTTTTGATGCTTAAAGGTAATAAATAAGATAGGGGTTTTCATTTAAAAAAATTGACCTTGAAGGTTTTTGTCGTAATAATTTTTAACGATTATTTTTGACCACTCTGTATTTATTAATGAAAATGTGAAAATATCAAAACAGTCTGCTAAAGTAGTTCTTTCTCTACGAGAAACCCCACCCCAACTTATATTAAAGGCTTTTGTTCAGAGGAAATTGATGGTTATGTAATGGGTTGCAAACGTCATTTTTGACATCAAATTTAAAATAAGTCAAAAACGTTTGGACTTGGGTATAGAATATTATGCATAAATTATGTTTAGAATTTTAAGCGGAATCTAAAAAATAAATAATATATAGGGTGTTCCATTTAAAATAAGGAAGTTGACATTAACTTCCGGTATGACCGGAAGTGGTAGAGCTGTCAGAATATTTTAGTTGTATGTCCCCTACTGACTTTATTCTGTTACCAAATTTTCAAAATGTTTCAAAGCTTACTTTTCGAGAAATCGATCACAGCAGTTTCCGTTGGGACACCTTGTATATGCAGGGTGGCTCAAAAGTACCGGGTTTTTAGTAGCCGTATAATAAACCGGTCAATATTTGTGGCGAGCAGTGGTGCAGAGGCTAGCGTGTTAGCCTCTTACCGCAGCGATCCGGGTTCGAATCTCGGAGTCGGACATCGGATTTTTAATAGCTCGTCACCTCACATAAGGCATAAGCCTTCGTGAGATGTCATAGAAATAAAAAAAATGAACGTGGCCTCCCGTTTTATTTTCTTAATTTAACATCCCAAAGCCTTTTTATATTTTTAGGGATGAAAATTTTATTGGCTTTAAGCTGCTTGTGGTTAATTTTATAAATGTTTTTACTACAAAGTTATGACAAAGGTTACCATTTAAATAAAGATTTTAAAAAGGGGTCTAGTATGTGTATTGTAGTAAAATATTAAAATACTTAAAACTTTTCCCCACGTATCAATTTTAATTCTTTATCACCTATCCAACTTATATGTGTATACACTGCAAATTTTAACATACTTTTAGGCAGCATTAAATTAGTGTTATATCAATATTACCAGCTACATTACCCTATTTAAAGCTTAAACCTATGTCAAACGAGCAACTATTTAATGATAGTAATTTCTCAAGCAAAAATGTTTATACGCAAGTTAGAATGTGCATAATTTATTCAGAGGTGGAGATATGATCAATTTTGCAAAAACACTGAAAAATTATTTTCTTATGAACTAGTTAAGTTCTCAGTTTTTAAAAAATAAATAAATTTGCAGCTGTTTTATTTCTAAACATATTTTATGATGACGAAAATTTATCAGCTAAGAGTACTAATCGTTTTGGTTGAATTGTTTAGGGAGGAACCATTTAAGACAACATAACACCTAAAATACTTGTAATTAAAGAATATACAGGGTCATCCAAATTAAGTGTCTGTCATTTGTAACTTAGTTATTACTCAAAATATGAAACAGTTTAAATTAGTAAACTGGTAGCTTTTTTCACGCTCTTTAAGACTAAAGATTAGAAAATACAATTGACAATCGGGTTGCTGAATTATACAGCAAAATACCCCTTTTTCAAATTGAACACCCTGTATATTTTATCACCATTAGAAAGTTCTTTCAAAATCCTTTAAAAAAGTCCGTATGTAATATATCCAATTTTTATAGTTTCGGAAATATGGCCATCCTCGGGAGTTTAATAGTAAACTGGATGTTGTATATAAAACACCCTGTATATGGTATCATTAAAAGATATTTTAAAGAGCTCTAAGAAAATACCACATTTGATGTGCCTATCTTTTTAGTTTTGGAAATATAGCCATTTAAATCTGAAAGATAGTAGATATTTTTCCCGTTTTATTTCTGACACTGAAACTTATTGCTTATAGCTTAAAGCTGTGATATAATGGAAATTTAACGTAATTTTAGATTTGAATGGCCATATTTCCAAAACTATAAGAGATAGACATATCAAATGTGTTATTTTCTTAAAGCTCTTTTAAAACCTATTTATTGATTATGTAATATACAGGGTGTTTTATTTAAAAATGCTAGTGTACTATAAAATTTCTGAAGATGGCTATATTTCCGAAACCATGAAAAATTGGATATATCACATGTGGACTTTTTTCAAGGATTTTAAAAGATCTTTCTAAGGGTGATAAAATATACAGGGTGTTCCATTAAAAAAGGGTATTTTGCTGTATAAACCCGATTGTCAATTGTTTTTTTTAAATCTTTAGTCTTAAGAAGACTACAAAATGCTACTAGTTTCCTAATTTAAACTTCTTCGTATTTCAAATAATAACGAAGTTACCAATACCGGACACTTAATTTGGATGACCCTATATATTTTTAAATCTTATCTCGAAAGATCTTTTATTCAAATTTTTTACTATTGAAAATAAAACATTAGGCTGATCCTAAAGACTACTTTTTACTTCCAGGTTACAAAAAAATTAAATCGACCTTTTGTATAAACTCTAGTTTTAGTTAAAGAAGTCAATTTGTGTAACAAAATGACATGATGCATTAGAGACATTTTGCACCTCTTAAAATAACAGACGTTTTTTGGCCTCCTTATGGTTATCGTTATTAAACATAACGATTACGGCAGCAGTTTTAGACAGACATTTTGCAGCCTCTTTTAAGAAATATATCTTGCGTCTGCGCTTTCTGACACATAACCTTATTTTTGCCTTTGGTTCACCAATTTTAAAGTTAACGAAAAATCAGTATTTACTTTTATTCTTCATAAGATATAAATTCATATTTAAATATATGCAAACACTTCTGTGGATTTCGTTTTTAAAGTAGATGAAAACAATACAGTATAAGCAAAACACAAAAAGTAAGGTTTGGTAGTAGAATAAAAAGCAAGTGTGCCAGATTGTAACATCTAAATTAATTACTGATTTAGAATACCCGTAAAAGTGCATATCCGTTTTAATTTCTTAACACTATTTGATTTTTATTACTGCTATAGATTTTTCGCTAATTAAAGCCTAGGTATATATGATATTTTAATTAATACGGCATTAAAATTTTAACCTTTTAAATAATTGATATTAAAATTTCTACAATCCGGCAACCACGCAGTTTAACAATAACGATAACGATAACGATAAGCTCTTCGGTATTCATCCGTAATTAAAGGAGTCCGGTATGGTTAATAACGATAATGGATCATGTTTGCGTTACTGCGCAGTCTCAGAATAACGTTAACCACAACGGAATTGCAAAATAAGGGGTGCAAAATGTCTCTATTGTTTAAACGATATTCTTTAAGACGCGTAATTAAAATTTGTATATTATTTTATCTAAATAGTGAGTCATCGGATTCAAACCCAATATAATACTAGATGATATTTGCCTTAAGAGAAAAACTATGGTAAAACAAATTTTTATTATTTTTTTTTATTTTGGAATTTGGAAAAACAGGTTGTCTTTTTGGTCTCCCCTTCTCCTAAAGTGAAATCTAAAGTTTTAAGAGCAAATCCTAAATCTTAAGTTTTTCCTTGACTTTAAACAAATTTTATCTTAAAATCACAAGTGGCTTTAGTGTTTGCAAAATTTTGAAAATAATTTACCAACAAAAATATAAGAGTCTTCCTAATCATTTTAAAAAGATATTTTTCAAAAAATAAGGAATATATGCAGGTACTTTAAATGTATGTTCTCTCCCTAAAACAACTTTTAAATATAACTTTTAGTGTTACCAAAAATGGGCCTGGATTCTAAACTTCAGATGGATGGCTCATCACAAAAAGTAAATTTGTATACGGTCTAAAAGTGTACAAAACTAACAAGTATAGATAAGACAAATAATACTGGCATGTAAACATGGTGCTTCACTTGCTTATATACCTTTCGATTTGGCTGAACGTGTATACAAGAGTATAATTATTTTTGTAAATTTTTAAAATAAAATCAAATTAATGTTTGTTAAACCTTCATAACATTTTAAATTTCTCTCCGCTACTGGTTCTTACCTGGAGCTTCTCCATCATAGTGTAAGTTGGGAATTAGCAAAGTTTGAGCATCAACGATGACGATGTTGTCAGAAGAGATTGAATGAACTCCTTTGAGAGCGTCGATTTTCTGAGGTCGAGGGAAGTCGAAATTACGAGGAATTTTTACATCACCGAAGTTTACCTGAAATAAAATTGGAATTATTAAAACTTGACAGTATCGCAGTTTAAAAACGTGAATTTTATGAACGTCTAAAGTTTTTTCAGAAGGGGTATTACTTCCTTTTAAATCAAACAGTGCATTTCAGGGATCAGAAATATCACGATATTTATGGGAAATATCGAATATTTAAAAATATATAGAGTGTCACAGATTATTGTTTAGACAAATTTGAGGACATATTCTACTTTTAAAAAGTTAGTAGTTCTTAACAAATGGGAAACTTTTTTATTATTAATTTAACGAAAAAAGTGTCTCTTTATAAAAAGTCCTGCTTGATGAGAAAATACATTTCCACAAAAATATTTGAAGGTTAGATATACAGGGTGGCTTAAAATGACTTGTTTCCAAATTAAAATAAGGGTTATTTGCTAACTACGGTACCAAACTTTAAAGGGTGATTTATTATGTCATTTTATAAAGAAAAGTGTCTACAAACATATGTCCGGAGTTGCTTCATTTCTGAGATACAGGGCGTTAAATATTTTTAAAAGGTCTGTTTGTTTTTAAATATCTAAAATACGAAGCCAGATACAAAAAAATGTACTACACTAAAAAGTTGCATTTTTAGTTGCTTTAAAGGAAAAAAATATAAAACTACGTAACTACGTACATAAAAGCCAGTGACGTACAGTGGGCACAACAGCCAATATTATTGAGAGAAAAATGTACGCCACTGGCTTTTAATGCAGTTTTTATATTTTTTTCCTTTAAAGCAACTAAAAATACAACTTTTAAGTGTGGTACATCTTTTGTATCTGGCTTCGTATTTAAGATATTTAAAAACAAACAGACCTTTAAAAAATATTTAAGGCCCTATCGCTCAAAAACGAAGCAACTCCAGACATATGTCTATTGGAGCTTTTCTTCATAAAATGACATAAGAAATCATCCTTTAAAGTTTGGTACCGTAGTTAGGAAATAACTCTTATTTTAATTTGGAAACAAGTCATTTTTAAGCCACCCTGTACATCCAACTTTCAAATATTTTTCGTAAAATTAATAATAAAAAGTTTTCCATTTGTTAAGAACTTCCAAAGACACGCTGTA
>JACEGR010012331.1:0-11926 GCA_014170235.1 Listronotus bonariensis | reverse complement strand
AATATATTATAGATGCATGCTTTTAGTACATTTCAATTTAAACTGGACTTTTCCTGAGAGCGTTCACGAAACAAGTTGCAACATTTTTGATTTACGTGATGTCCACTTTGAAAGGATAAAATTCAATCCACGCGAGTTTCTTTGCCAATAAAAAAAAAGTGCAGCTTCAATGACTATTTACCCTTTAGATATATTATATAGATACATTCTTTGACTTGCCTGCAGTCCAATCTCAGAATTTGCTAACGCATTCACGAATCAAGTGTTATATATTTTTTGATTGACACAAGTGTTCGAATTTGGAGAAATCGTACAAATTGTGTGTAAAGTTAATATGAACAAAAACAATTTGTTTCTGTTTATCTGCCTATATGCTGATGATTTTGTATAAGTCCACTTTTAATTGAAGACACTATATACACATATGTATATGTTAACATTATTTGTGATTTTTAGTTTTGAGTAAATACTGGAATATTCATGGGAATAAAACCACATCAGATTAGGTATATAAATTTTTATTTTATAAACATTTTGGACAACAAAATATAAAAATATAATAAAAATCATAAAAAATGAGGTATAATAAATGGCAACATTGTAAATACATTTTTACATTACTGAGCAATATAACAATTATTTTAATTTACATATAGAGAGGTATCCTGCCCATACGAAAACTATCGTTTAAAAATATTTTAACAACTATTAGCCTTAATAAAACAACTAGAATACCTAAATCCCCGGATCATGCATGCACTAATATTTAGTAATTTTATTTTTTAACTATAGCGACAATAAGCAGTTGGCAACATTGTCACGAGGATATTTTTCAAAATGGCCGACATGTGGTTTTACTATGTGGTTTTATTTCTGATGTTTAATACTTTTGTGCTTCATTGAAGGTTCATTTAATTTTCTGAAATTTTGTGGTTTATTTACAATAAAAAACAGTTTATTATTGAACAATGAAGCGGTGTTTTGAGGCTTAGTTGCTTTAAAAATGACGATATGATACCAATATCTCCAAATAAAAGTCCCTAAATATTAGTACATACTGCACAAAGTCGGTCTATCATAGGGTTGCGACATTCGGCCATATTACTTTGACGTGTTATGACGTCACATCTCCCATTTTTCGGCCATGTTGTTCAGTGCCGGAGATATACAGTTATTGTATTAGTAGAACAACCGTTTACACAACAGTTTTTAATTATTATTAAGTTGTAAATTCTTTTACTTTAAATAAAAAAACATTTAGAATTACATCTCTCAACAAAATATTATTTTCAAAACAATGCAAAATGAAATGAGCAAAATTCTAGACGCCACTGGATTGATCATCAGCTTTGATTTTACCCAGTCTTGCCAACTTTTCTCCGTGGAGTGCCCTTCCTTGCGTCCCCGACCTCGGAACCGCCTAAAGTTGAGGATATGTCGCAACCTTATAAATATAAACTAACCTTGCATACTGCATACATACCAGAGTTGGGTAGTATTCAAATATCCCCAGTATTCTAAATCATATTCAGAATACATTGGGCTGGTGTTTGAATATTATTTGAATGGATCTGTGTGTTTGGTATGTATTCGGCAGAATACTTTTGGTCAGTATTCGGAATTTTGTATGGAGAATACCTTTTCCAGTATTCGACGACGGTTTCACGGTATTCGTATGGTATTCGAATACCAATTTTCGGTATTCTACCCAACTCTGATACATACTACCATTTTAGAAAGCTGTTGATATTCTAGTTACTTTATGACAGAGGTTTAACAAATTTACATTAAAGAAAAATTGATCAACTTTTATTTTTTCATACTACTAAAAATGTTTTTTATTCCAGTCAGCCTTGTGAAAATTTAATAAACTATGGCACACACAAAAAAATTGTAAAATTTTTGATTTTTGTTTTTGTGGCTCTTAAGAAAAAATACGATTATTTTTAAAAAATATTCTTATAGTTACAAAGCCCTGAAAGATACGAATCAAATAAAGGCTCAGTTACAGTCAAGATCGTTTGACTAGGTAAGGTTGCCTCATTACGTCACACATGTACCGCACTGCTGGTTCCATGGCGCCAACATAGCAAACAAGGATGTCTAGACGGATAATGCTATGAGGGCGAAAGAGCGCGATATACAATATGTAAAAATCAGCTAGAATAATCATTGTTAAATAATTTATTAATAGGAAATAAAGAAGTTACGGTAACAAAGTGGAATTAACAGTATTTAAATGTATTTCTTTAATATTGACAAAAAACACAAACTACACTGTTAAAAACTTCATTAAATAATGAGCAAAATACATATGTGACGTATGGTCCGCCATGTTACAAGGCTTACGAGGCAACCTTACCTAGTCAAACGATCTCTGAGTTACAGTTACACAAAGCAACGATGTCAAGTTGCAAAAAAGTAAAATGTTTAAATCATTAAGATTGTCACTTGGCAAAACAAAAAAAAATCGGACAGAATAAAAATAAGCGCAAAGTAAGAAAAAGAAAATAAAAATTTTCGTATTGATTACTTAATTGTTCGTGGTTTAGAACATGGCTCTTTACTGATAATTTGAATAATCAATAACATGATCAAAGCGTTCATATCACAGCTCCTCATAAAATAATTAAAATTACTAGTTTCTATCTTATTATAAAACAGCAGATAATAGATATTTTATTCTCTTTATTATGCTAGTGTAAAAATAATTACTACTATTGTATAAGGGTTAGTCCGCCCCTGGCGAACTAAGGGAAGGCAAATGTTTTACAAGGATACAATTTTAAGGAGTCCTTAACTGGTATTTATCATAATAAAAATTATTTTATTATACCAAGTGATAAAAAAATTATCCAAGAAAAACCAATTTTCAGTGGCGTCCTTTAAGGGCACATATCTCTGTGAAGAGGGACTTTAAAAATATATTTTATATGAACCTATCACATCATTTTTGTGTTCTATATAAATTCGAGAGATTGCCCCACATATTTCTGAACACCCTGTATTTTATATTTCTTGGACGTTTATTAAATTTTCTACGATTCGGCGATTTAATGACAAAAATAAAATAACAATGACGTGGGTGTTTTTGTGCTCCTCCAATAATAACGATCATATATAAACTGCTATTTTTAGAAAGCAATAGTTCTTTTAGTTATTTTATGAGGGCTTTGGTTCATATTAACTAATATGTTTAACACGTTCCTGGAACCCTTTTATTCCGTTTTTTAGTTAAACTTTCTTTTGGGGATTTTTGTAAACGATGGCAGCCAGCATAACAGAAGTACTTAAGAATGTGTTGATTGTGAAGTTCAGCAACAACGTCAGGTCAGCCGATTCCATGGTTATAGTAAATACTCTTGCTGAAAAACAAAAAATCTTCTTAATTAGAATTATTTTAGTATTAACACAAATTATCAGAATACCCAGATGCGAAACTAAGCGTGATCGTTAAAATCTCTCACCACCATCGTCCCTCCCACTGCGTGGTGGATATACACCCCACGATTTAGTACGTGACCTAATGGTCATCTAGGTGTCCGTTAGTCCCATACTTTTGTTGGTACAGAACGTGAGCATAAGTTAGTTAATTGTGTTTAGTTGTTTGTGAACTTTTAGGTTTTTTATTATTAAAGTGTTAGTTCTGGTTAGTGTCATGTTAATTTTTTTACCGTTTAATATGGGATATAAATGTGTATATTTATTCTGTTCCTCCATCAGCGGGAGCGGATTACTTTTAGATTCCCAAAGGACCACGATTATTTTAAGACGATTTAACATAAATACAAAGCTTTTACAAATTACTTAGACATGTTAATAAAGTTATTGATATTAATCAGTTTGTGCCTAAACACAGGAAAATATTTTTTTTTATAGCTGCACTGCCATTTAAAAAGCTATATTTCAAGTTTAAAAAATAAGGTGTTTTTCAGTATTTAAAAAATTACATACTTCCAAATAAAAAAAACAAATCAATTAGGTTTGGTTATTACTAAGGCAACATCTGCATTGCTTTAAAAGATTGCGTCGGGGTTTCTTTAGAAACTTGTGTTACTCGGCTTTCAATTATTCTATTTCAATCCCCAGTTACACAAAACTTCTTAATACACAATTAAGCTAAAAAACGGAATACCATTAATTAATTTAATAAGCAGTTTTAGAGCAAGGTTTTTTTAATGGCTTTTTGTTAAACATTCTAAACTCCCATTAGTTTAATCGTTTTTAAAAATGTTTTGTGCAACCAGCTATAGACATTTTATTACAGGTTGATCTAAACATGACATCTACCAACAATATTTTACCGTTCAAAGAATGGGTAAAATTTTTAGTTTGTAATATTTTTTAATAAAGAAATATTTAAATTTCCAATTAGTGTATTATTCTTTTGTTCCGTTTTCCACACATAAAAAAAAGCTGCATAATTAGTTACTATAAAAGTATATCTCTCCTTAGCGCCTTGGTGCGGTTTAACCTTTACAATTTTAAAATATTACGATCCATACATTGGTGCAGATGTTCCATTTATTCTTTCTCAAGGTCATAGAAACAAGTAAGCGTAATTTGCCGCACTTTCGCATCTGTATATTCTGATAATTTGTCGTATTAACCAGAAGACTTTAAAGGTAAATTAAAATCAAAGAAAACCTAAATACATTAACAAAACTACACTTACTAAAGTTTGTGAAGGCGGATATAAACCAGGTCAAAATGCTGACTGACTGGGCATTTTTATTTCTCAGAATTTCAACAAGTTGGACTACTTTTGAGCTGGCTCCCTATTAGGGTACACAATGGCTAAAAAATTAACATATAAGTAATTAATCCTTTAAAAGAACTACAAATCTATTGCTATGCGAAACCCCCCTTAATACAAAATCGAGCTTATCTTATTCGGCCGCATTTTAAATTGACGTTATTGGTTTATATGGCAAGATGCAAGAAACGTGTATTATCAAAACGTCGACCAATTAGAGTTTTTTATTTTTTGAAAAAACAACCAATGTCATTCTAACAAAATGCCAATGTCAAGTTACCTTTCCCAATTTACAAAAACAAATGGTTAAAGAACTTTTAAATATATCTCTAAATACGCAAAATACATCTATATTTACGAACAGATTACGAAAAAAATATGAGTTGTTAGCCAAATCCCATATAACATTTTTGCTGGCAAGGCATTGGCAAAAAGGTATCAAAGATATCAAAATGTAAGTACTGGCCGTTATTAGCCACGTTGCAGATAATGTGATGGCATCCGTCATTAATAATTTATGATGAAAAAATGCAGTATTTGAATCATGGCATCCATCATTAAAAGGTTTGCGGACGTGCGTAGAAGGACTACAAAGTTCTTCCCGGAGTGCCAGGCTGGGAGGTGTCGGTACAGGAACGTTTTTTACCTTCGAAGGGATCAAGGAAAGATTCTAGCTAAATTGACCGGCATCTTTCTCCTGGATCTAAGCGCTGTGAGCGAAGTTCCTATAAGCTGATGGTATCCTGTTTGGTGGTGAACACGAGGTATTTCTCAATACGCGGGATATGGCGGGAAATAGATGGGCGTGCCATGGGAACTGTCAGTAGTG
Source organism: Listronotus bonariensis (assembly GCA_014170235.1). Taxonomy (NCBI): domain Eukaryota; kingdom Metazoa; phylum Arthropoda; class Insecta; order Coleoptera; family Curculionidae; genus Listronotus; species Listronotus bonariensis. The sequence continues at coordinate 6,341 of JACEGR010012331.1, read as the reverse complement.
AAAGTGAAGGTTATACGTAACACCAGTAGCAGATCTTGGTTTGACAGCCGACAATTTATGCATTGCATCGATTGTTGAATTATTTGTTTTCTTTTTGGAATTTCTGGGAGAGACTTGAAGTTTAAACTAATCCTATTTTTACAATGATTACCTTCTTTTTGCACACAATTCTTGATTTAAAGCTAAAGTGGCACACAATATTTGATTTTCACCTTTTGAAACCACGTTTTTACGTATTTTACATTATTTTTGCATTAAGTTGCGTAGCTAGCACTTTGAGATCCCATTTTCAATCCCAAGTGTGCCATGAAGCCCTATGTGTATGTATGGTTGCCGCATTATCAAAGAAATGACACACCAATTTAATGAAATAGATGTAAAAAGCACGTAGAAAAACGGGGTTTTAAAGATAAAAATCAAATATTGTGTGAAACTTTAGCTTTAAATCAGAATTGTGTAAAAGAGAATATAGTGAAAATAGCTTAGTTCAAATTTGAACTTTGATGAATATCGAGAACGAACGTTTCCACAAATTCTTTCATTAGATGATCGCGCCCAAACCCCCGTATGCCAAATTCGTTAAAATCTTTTATTAACTTGGGTTGTAACTATCTATCTATCAATCTATCTATCTGGCTGCCTATGTAACGGAATCTTTTGAGCCTAATTTTAACCAACTTCCAGCTATTCGATTTCTTTGAAACTTTGCACACGTATTAAGGAAACATGACAATGCAATAATCTGCAAACAGTATCCCGTTATCTTTTTTTGGATCGCCAGGAAAAAAAAATTCCATTATATTATAAAAACAACACCTAGGTTGCCATCTGTTGGCAACATTTCAAACTTGCTATTAAATGAAGAAGAAATTTTTTAGTGGGTTGCAATATGTTGGCAACGGTCCAAACATTGCCTGGATTGCCATCTGTTGGCAAAATTTCAAACTTTGCTACTTAATGAAGAAGAAATTTTTTAGTGAGTTGCAATCTGTTGGAAAAAATTTTAAAATTTGCCACTCTTGTTCATTAAAAAATTTTTCGCCATTTTGTCAAGAGTAGCAGAAACTAAAAATGAAAAATAATTAATAGTTTAAAAAAACTAAAAAAACACGCTTTTATATGCAACCGAACTAAAAATTAGAAAATAATTTTTCATTAAAAAAAATATTGTCATTTCATAGTAAAAAGCGTGGGGTGATAAATATATTAAAATGTTATAATTATTATATTTGCAAATATCTATGATGGAAAAGTTATGAAAAAATAGTAAAATGCACCCCACGCTTTTACTATGAAATGACAATATTTTTAATGAAAAATTATTTTCTAATTTTTAGTTCGGTTGCATATAAAAGCGTGTTTTAGTTTTTAAACTATTATTATTTTAAAATAAGGTACTTGACTCATGGTCATTTTTCATGTTAACAACTCGCCCTGTATATTACCAATCGGATAAAATTTTATTTATTTAGGGAATTAATTTTTAGAAACCTGCGGCAACTCCGATTTTGACGAAATTTGGTATACGGGGTTTTTGGGGCGCTGATCACGAATCTGAAAGATTTTTGGCGGAAACGTTTCGTTCTTGAGATATTCATCATCAGACTTGAAATTTAAACTAATCCTATTTTTACAATATTCCCCCTTCTTTTTGCACACAATTTTTGATTTAAAGCTAAAGTGGCACACAATATTTGATTTTTCACCTTTTAAAACCCCGTTTTTACGTATTTTACATTATTTTTGCATTAAATTGCATAGCTATACTTTGAATCATTTCAATCCCAGTGTGCCATGAAGCCCTATGTGTATGTATGGTTGCCGCATTATCAAAGAAAAGCCACGCAATTTAATGCAAAAATAATGTAAAAACGTAGAAAAACGGGGTTTTAAAAGGTGAAAATCAAATATTGTGTGACACTTTAGCTTTAAATCAAGAATTGTGTGCAAAAAGAAGGGGGAATATAGTGAAAATAAGCTTAGTTCAAATTTGAACTTTGATGATGAATATCTCGAGAACGAAACGTTTCCGCCAAAAATCTTTCAGATTCGTGATCAGCGCCCCAAAAAACCCCGTATACCAAATTTCGTTAAAATCGGAGTTTCCGCAGGTTTCTAGAAAATTACCCCAAAACTAATCAATACAAAAATCACTAATAGATATTATACAGGGCGGTTTAGGAACTAAAAAAATGAAAAATGCCCCTGGAGCTTACACATTTTATTTTTAAAATTGAACAATATAGTATAAGTAAAATGTTGTAGAATTTTTTACATTGCATGAATTATAACTTAAATAATGAAATAATAGGAAGCAAAATTTAAAAGATAATTTATTATTATTAAATAATATTTTAAACTTCGCTGCCTTAAGCCAAGTATTTTAAAAACTGGTAATAATAGTGTAAAAAAATTGACAAAATATTTAATAATTTATGTCTTTATCTTTAATTTTTTACAAAAAATTATTCCTACATTTCATATACAACTTTTCATATTTTAAAATAAAAGTACTGTACTTTGGTATTTATATTTTTAGTTATGACTCGCCCTGTATATTACCAATTAAAATAAAATATTGTATTTAATAGCTTTAAAACATGCGACCAGTGTTCCCAAAACGACATAATTTTAAAAATTTTTGGTCCACTTGTCCTCTTGTAACACGTTTCCCGGGACACACTGTATACAAAATTTAAATAAAATCGGCAATGGGCCTGATAAGTAAAAATACCAAAACTTTTCATACATACCTAGACAACTCCATCAACAAACCCACCAAATTAATACCTTTGAAGTCTTAACTTTTAAAAGTTTTAGAATTTGAGGTACTTTTAAAATAAAGCATATTAAAATCGTAACAATACTTAAAAATCCGAAATAATTTGTATATAATTTGTTTTTTCAATTGAAATCGACATTTTTACGTTTGCTTACTACTCTTATAACTTAATAACGATTTTATCAATCACATTGTTTTGTATTGTCCAGTTATCTATTACCTAATCAACAAGCCTTCTGAGACCGGTTTTAAATTTATTTTAATTTATATATATATAGGTATATTTTAAATTAAAATCTAGGAATCAGCTGTTTCAATGCAGTGTTGCCAGATGCGTACGCTAATATCAGGAGGACCAAAGTCGGTCTATATAGGGTCGACATTCGGCCATATTGCTTTGACGTGTTATGACGTCACATCTTCCATTTTCGGCTATGTTGTTCAGTGCGGCGATACGGTTTATTGTTAAATTCTTTTACTATAAATAAAAAACATTTGGAATTACATCTTTCAACAAATATCACTTCCAAAACAATGCAAAACGAAATGCGCACATCTCTAGACGCCACTGGATTGATCATCAGCTTTGATTTTACCCAGTCTCTGCCAACTTTTTCTCCGTGGAGTGCCTCTTCCTTGCGTCCCCGACCTCGAACCGCCTAAAAGTTGAGGATATGTCGCAACCTTATAAATATAAACTAACCTTGAGGAGGACGGTCTAGACGGAAAGGTTTTGTTTTTGAGATATACATCATTAAACTTGAAAATCGTACTCTGCAATATTTTCACTATATCCCCCTACTTTGTGTAAACAATTCTTAATTTAAAGGTAAAGTGGCATTTTAATCTTTGAGTTACACCCTTTAAAAACCTGCTCCCGCACTCTGTAACTCGATAGAGAAGAAATTTCCTTTCTATTCAATGTAAATCATATGGCAATTTCAGGAAATTTCTTTTCTATCGAGTTACAGAGTATGGCGGGCTGCGCGGGCTGTTTCTTTTAGGATTTGCAATTTAATGGAAAAAAAGATGACAAATTAATGGAAATAAAGGTTTAAAAAAAAGTGTTAAAATATTGTCTTTCAAGTTGAGCTAAAAATGAAGATTTTTTTGCAAAAAGAAGGAGAATATACTAAACATGAGGTTTGCAAACAAAACATTACGCCACTGACTGTATAGATTGTGTCATTTTTTTAGAATAGGAGAAATACAGCTTTTATGTCAAGGTTAGTTTATATTTATAAGGTTGTGACACATCCTCAACTTTCAGGCGGTTCGAGGTCGGGGACACAAGGAAGGGCACTCCACGGAGAAAGTTGGCAAGACTGGGTAAAATCAAAGCTGATGATCAATCCAGTGGCGTCTAGCATTTGCGCATTTCATTTTGTATTGTTTTGGAAGTGATATTTGTTGAAAGATGTAATTCTAAACGTTTTTTATTTAAAGTAAAAGAATTTACAACTTAGTAATAATTAAAAACTGTTGTGTAAATGGTTGTTCTACTAATACAATAAACTGTATATCTCCGGCACTGAACAACATGGCCGAAAAATGGGAGATGTGACGTCATAACACGTCAAAGCAATATGGCCGAATGTCAAGGAACGGCACTCCACGGAAAAGTTAGGGTGGAAATCAAAGCTGATGATCAATCCAGTGGCGTCTAGAATTTCCGCATTTCATTTTGCGTTGTTTTGGAAGTGATATTTGTTGAAGATGTAATTCAAATGTTTTTATTTTACAACCTAGTAATAATTAAAAACTGTTGTGTAAACGGTTGTTCTACTAATACAATAAAGTATATCTCCGGCGCTATGAACAACATGGCCGAAAAATGGGAGATGTGACGTCATAACAGGTCAAAGCAATATGGCCGAATGTCGCGGCCCTATATGAGACCGACTTTACTTTTATGTACCTATCTGTTATTTTGCATCCGGTTTAGTTTAAAAGAATTCCCCTTTTGGATGAACTTTCTTAATATTCTCGATGTAAAATCAGCCCTCAAATTCTCCTAACAACATTCTGTAACACCCTGTTTATTTCATTTTAACTCAGCATTTTGTTTCGTCTTATCTTCCCCACACAACACCATATACTGCAACGACAACAAATCATCAATACAATACTTAAATTTTAGTGTAAAATTCTGATTTACTTTATAACTAGGGACACATTTTAGAGCTGGCATCATTGTAAATTAATAACAATATGTCAGAAAACTGTATCCCAACTATTGAATAACTAAGGACAGCAATAAATGATTTTGTATAATTCGGATAGATAGCGCTGCAAAAACTATTACAGTAAAGTTCTTGACAAAAATGTGAAACTTTACAGGACATATCCTCAACTTTTAGGCGGTTCGAGGTCGGGGACGCAAGGAAGGGGCACTTCACGGAGAAAAGTTGGCAAGACTGGGTAAAATCAAAGCTGATGATCAATCCGTTGGCGTCTAAAATTCTGCGCATTTCGTTTGGCATTGTTTTGGAAGTGATGTTTGTTGCAGAAGATGCAATTCTCAAGCGTTTTTATTTAAAGTAAAAGGATTTACAACTTAACAACAATTAGAAACTGTTGTGTAAACGGTTGTTCTACTAATACAATAAACTGTATATCTCCGGCACTGAACAACATGGCCCAAAAATGGGAGATGTGGCGTCGCAGCACGTCAAAGCAATATGGCCGAATGTCGCGACCCTATATAGACCGACTTTGCTTTTATGTATCTTTTTTTGCATCTTGTTTAGTTTAAAAGAATCCATGTTTGTATGAACTTTTCTTAATATTCTCCGATGTAGAATCTGCTCTTAAATTTTCCTAACAACATTCTGTAACACCCTGTTTATTTCATTTTAAATCAGCATTTTGTTTCGTCTTATCTTCCCACACAACACCATATCTGCAACGACAACAAATCATCAATACAATACTTAAATTTTAGTGTAAAATTCTGATTTACTTTATAACTAGGGACACATTTTTAGAGCTGGCATCATTGTAAATTAATAACAATATGTCAGAAAACTGTATCCCAACTATTGAATAACTAAGGACAGCAATAAGTGATTTTGTATAATTCGGATAGATAGCGCTGCAAAAACTATTACAGTAAAGTTCTTGACAAAAATGTGAAACTTTACAGCAAGCCAAGGTTAGTTTATATTTATTTATCAGGTTGCGACATATCCTCAACTTTTAGGCGGTTCGAGGTCGGGGACGCAAGAAAGGGCACTTCTCGGAGAAAGTTGGCAAGACTGGGTAAATCAAAGCTGAATGATCAATCCAGTGGCGTCTGGAATTTGCATTTCATTTTGCATTGGTTTGGAAGTGATATTTGTTGAAAGATGTAATTCCAAATGTTTTTTATTTAAAGTAAAAGAATTTGGCCACTTTTAATGTAAACAATTCAAGAAAGCTGCTGGGTGTAAACGGTTTGTTCTACTAATACAATAAACTGTATATCTCCCGGCACTGAACAACGCTGGCCGAAAAATGGGAGATGTGACGTCATAACACGTCAAAGCAATATGGCCGAATGTCGTGATCTTATATAGAC
>JACEGR010012330.1:0-11929 GCA_014170235.1 Listronotus bonariensis | reverse complement strand
TAAGGGTAAAAATGCAAAAACCGAATTGCTGGTGCCAAAGGGGCACTAGCATTTTTATGATAGACAGGGGGTTGTAAAGCCCCTTGTTTTAAAACACCTTTGACATCCTACTTAATTTTTTATGCTTTATTTGTTTTCTGGGAGATTAAATTTAAACACTATATTATTTGGCCTTTCTCCAGAATAAATTTAAATTTTTTTAAGAAAATTAAAACTTTTATACAATATGAAGAACTATTGTGCTCTTACACAATATAATAAAAGTTATGATTATTTTAAAAAGAAATAAAACAATGAAGTATTTAATAAGTAACTTATTATTAAATATTGATTTAAATTTTTATTTGTCTATTTGTTTTTGTTTTATAATCCGATCAAATTTTATTAACAAAACCCATATTTCGCAAAGTTACCTGTATTTTTAAAAAACTATTGCCACTTGAAATACCTTCACCCTACAATTTTTTAAGCATAATTTTCAGATGCCCCTAATCATCAGAAAAAATCAGATATTTTTACGTAATTTAGGATTTGTCTATAAAAATTGATTAAATTCACGAAAAAAATACAAATAAAGGATTCGCTTGTACAACTTAAATTTTTATAGGGAAGCCCCCTTCCAACTAAAAAATTAACTTTTTTCCGAAAATTCCGAAATAAAAATTATTTCTTCTTTACCAAAGGGTTTCTCTTAGCATCAATAGCATTTGATATAAATTTGTCTTTGGTCCCATATCTCAGTTTTAAGATAAATTAAATTTAAAGAACTTGGCGACGTCCATGTGGCCCAGCCGTTTCAGACTAACACGCCAATACCATTAAAACTGCACCATCTGTACAGTATTTAAGCCAAATTTCAAATGGTTCTGGAACGGCTGGGCTGATTTTCAAAAACAAAGTGGCGTTGAATAAAGAATCAAAGGGCCTTTAAAACAATTTGTTAGATAACTCCCCTTTCTATTTGAAAAAAAGGTGTTACCCTTTGACATCAATAAGGTTTGTCTCTCTTTGTTGACCTGTGAATTATTAGAACAACCGATTTCCCAACACTTTTTTTTTATTATGAAGCTGCAACCTTCCTAATTTTAATTTTAAAAATATTTAGAATTACAACTTTCAAAACGTATAATATTTCAAACGACGCAAAAAGGACGACACCACCGAGTTGATTAACAGCAAACAAAAGTAGTGACTTGTGACGAGCTCGGAACCAGTATTGCCAATTTTTCCCTGTAACCTAAACGGTGCACATACTATCCAACTTGCTGTACGAGAGGTTGTATAGTCGGTATTATAGATAATCGATGCAATTAGTTGCATACACTTTTGTCCACAGGCACATCCAATTTAAACGTGATCGATCGATAAGTTGCGTTTAAATTATATAACCTTTTTAAAGGCACTGTTTTAACGACCTCCGGCGGTTTCACTCAATTTTAAAAAGAAAACCGCAGTCCGAATTAATTTGTTAAACCGGCGGTTTTTACTTATTTTATTAATAGAAGCCGCCGTCCGGCGGTTTTGCTTATAAAAACAATTGAGAACCGCCAAATTATAGTTAGAGGTAACTCTAACTTTAAAAATTATTTGTTTTATCGTTTAATATTATTTTAATTATTGGTCAAGAAACAAAACTAAAACTCAGATAAACGTTTGACCCCTACGAAGATTTTGTCAAAACCCTTCATAAGTTAAAAAAATATGTTTGTACATCTTTTAGGAAAAAAAGCCAGAAGCAGGTACCTTATAGTGCCTTTCTTAAAATGTATTTAAAAATCAATAATACCCTGGCTATAAAAACATTTTTTCAAAGAAACTTTGATAATTGGATATTTGAGTATATTTTTGTTTTTTATTTTTATAATTTAATTTTTAAACAAATAATTTTTTACTTTTAAGAGTATTAGGTTATGTATATGTAATTGCTGACGATGAACTTTCTGATAAGTTATTTTTTTGCCTTTCCTGCCTGAAAATATCTTTTTAAGTGTTGTAAATTATTGGGTTCATGTAAAGAAATAGTTTTGTAATGTGTCTTTTTAATTATAGGCTCTTGACAAACTGGCAATCCAGCCACAAAACGTTAGAATAAATAAAATAGTGGTTTTATTTGCCTGTCCCCATCCTGCTATACTACTCCAATTTGTTTTTTTAAAGGGTGCTATTAACTAAATAACAATAAAACCACAAAAATTAAATTAAACGCGCGCAAAATAAATAATTATTAAGGTTACATTAACTTTAACTATTTTTCGGTGGTTTTTAATAGTTTTTATAGGCAAAATCGTCGAACGGACGCTCCTACCGATAAAATAAGTCAAAACCGCTGGTAATTACAAATTAATTATAATTTTCGGCACTTTTACATACTTAGATATAAAAACCGCCGGACGGCGGTTTTCTTTCTATAATTGAGCAAAACCACCGGCAGTACTTTAGCTAGTGCCTTTCTTAAAATGTATTTAAAAATCAATAATACCCTGGCTATAAAAGCATTTTTTCAAAGAAACTTTGATAATTGGATATTTGAGTATAATTATTTAATGTTATATAATACCAGACCATTAAAGTCAAAAGTTATTAAAAATTAAAATATTGAAAATTATTTTTTCTTGTAATCGATATTAAGTTACTTATTAACCAGAATGTTTTCAAATAATAATATTTTGAAACTAGTAGAATTAAATATGTATTTTATTACTACTCGTACTGTCTAATATAATGGTATTAACTTTCTTAAATTAAAAATTAAAATCGGTCTACCATTAACGGTGTAATTGATAAAAATAAATTTAAAAAAGTATACAGGGTATCTCTAAAAGGTCTGTACAAAAAGCTACTTTAAACTCCTTGAGCCAAAATACAACGATCTAACGTAACAGTAAACGGGATACAGGGTGTCAAAGTTTTTATTTTAGTACTTTTATTTATTTTATTTATTTTTGTTTTTTTTCTTCTTTTTATTTGGCATTGGGTATTTTAAATTAGAGAATCGAATCTACTCATATTTTTGTCGTTAAATGTAGAAGGAGCCACCTGCAGTTCTTTGCTTTTGTTCAAAGTGTCATTACTTTTTTTTCCTCGATATATTAGGATTCTGGTAACTAATTTTAATTTTCTCATATTTTTGCACAAAATAAGTATACTTGATAAATATCGCTACGAGCAACTGTTTCTGAGATATTTTAGATTAAACAATTTAATTTACATTTAAAAAAATCCTTTAGGCCACCGGGGTTTTTCTAAAAGGTCTGTACATATTGGTATTATAATATGATATATAAATATATATATATATATATATATATATATATATATATATATATATATATATATATATATATATATATATATATATATATATATATATATATATATTTAGAGATACTGCTTAGGTTAAATTAGGAAAAAGTTGTGTTTTCTAAAGCTTATTTACATGCAGTTTAAAAACTTTCATGGCCTGCTGAGATATTTGGCAAAAACCAAAATTTGACTTTATCGATTTTATTTTTTCTGACTTTATTTGAAGAGATATGAAAAAACTAATAACACTTGTTCATTGGCACTTTTTAGCTACTACATGATGGTATTTTTAGATTTTTTACCCAACGTTTCGTTTTCAAGAAACCATCATCAACTTTATTTTTTTATATGGCTCGAAAAAAAATTATACCCTGTATTTGATCCCATTTTTTTCAATTCAACGATGTATCACATGTCATATTTAAATTTTTAGTTAAAAGAAAAATTGCATTTTTTCTATTTTTTTAAAGGTAATTTTTAAGTAGGCTTTGCAAACAAATGCTTGGATGTTAATACCTATTACCGTATTTGTAACATAATTTAATATCATTATAAAATAGTATTTGTCGTTATTACCCTATTTGTCGAGTTGTTGTTTTTAGAGCAATTGTTCTTATTGTTACTGTTGTCTTTATTATTGTTTATTGGTGAATAGTTATTATCAATTGTGTTATTATCGTCGGGTTGGAATTATGTCTTTACATTTCTTTATTTAATACAGAAATTCTTTTTTATCTTTTTGACGTCCCACAAAGGCATATGCCTAAATACCAGAGTACCGTGGGTGTCGGGTTATTAGATGTTTAACCCATCGTCTCCCTGTTCCGTCAACGTTGTTCAAGCACTGAAACAAGCAGTTATGCGTTTCACAGCACCTTTAGACAACGCGGTAGTGCCACCACGGTCGTTATTTTTTAATAACTACTACCCAAGTATGTCTTCCCCGCTGGGAATCGAACCGGCGACCTCTGGCTTCGAAGATCAAAGCTCTGTCCACTGCGCCACGGGGAAGACAATCTTGCAAAATAATTAAATATTAATACCAACCAATATTGACTATTTTGTGCCCAGTTGCATCCTTTTTGATTAAGCCATTTATGATTAATTTAAGGCGCTTAATATTTGTTCGATGACCTTGATATTTTAAACATTTTGTAAAAGGATGTGTATGAATGACTTATTCGTTACACTTAATGACCATTTATAATCATTGCATTACCGATTCGGAGCGGTTTTTCAATCCTCAAATTTTATATTTTGTGCCGCTAAATAGATAAACTCCAATTTTCCTTTAATTTGGCAATGTTATTTATGGCATTAAGGGTGTAATTTATATTCAGTCTAGCAATATTTACTAAGAAAAGTGTTTTTCCAGTCTTTCACTTTTTTAAAAAGTTTTATTAAGTTGCCCCTAATTTTTCTTAACAACATTCTGTAACACCCTATATACACTTGTTGTTTTAAAATTACTTAAAAAAAACTGTCTTTTAAAGTAAAGACTTGTAATGAAACAAAGCGGATCATTGGCGTAACGACGGGAGAGGAGCTGGGGGCCGGAACCTGCCTACGTGTCACAAGGCCCCACCCCAGGAAGTTTTTGTTTTACAATTACTAAAATAATCGTCTTTTGTCTCCCCGTGGCCTAGTGGACAGAGCTTTGATCTTCAAAGCCAGAGGTCGGCGGTTCGATTTCCAGCGGGGAGACATATTTAGGTAGTAGTTATTTAAAAATAACGACCGTGGTGGCACTACCGCGTTGTCTAAAAGGTGCTATGAAATGCAACTGCATGTTTCAGTGCTTGGACAACGTTGACGGAACAGGGGAACGATGGGTTAAACATCTAATAACCCGACACCCACGGTACTCTGGTATTTAGACATAGACCTTCGTGGGAAATCAAGAAGATAAAAAAAAGAAGTAATAACCTATAATAAAATAAAGCGGATCATCGGCATCACTACGAGGTAGGGGCGTGGGGGGACCGCTGCTCCCCCAGGTGTCACCAACCTCCCAAGGTAAAATGTAGCATATTGGGATTTCAAATTAAGAAGCACAGTGTTGCAATTCGGTCAAACAGCTGATAAAAATGGGTATCCAGATTTAATTTGGCAAAGAATATTTACATAAATTACCTGATTAGTTATTAATATTCATGAAAAATATCAGGCATCATTGTCTGACAACCTAATTATCAGAAAGCAGGATAATAGTCAGTGTTTCGAGAAACTTTACATATAGCCATAGAGCGTAAGTTCTTCGTTATTTAGCCTTAAACTGCAAATAAACCAAAACTGACTTCGCACGTTTTGCTTCATTGCTGAAATTTTAACAAAGTCCATGATGGCAATCACTTACACGCTTAACACAAGTTGTAGAGTAACTATTTTCTTATTAATTATTACATTCATCCCATAAATCATAAAAATTCTTAAAAAATAGAATATTAACTGCGACAACAGAAAGAAAAACTTGATTATGAAATGTCAATATGTTCTAAATTTGCAACTGCAACGTTGCCAAGTCGCTTAATTTTAGTTTTCAATATACATATACGTACGTAATGTTTTAGTGTGGCTAAGCCCGCTCCAGCCCCCCACTTCAGGTTAAATGGCTAGTTACGTTAATGAAGCGGACATTTAATTTTAATTCACTTTACCACATTTAATTACCCATACAATGTATAATGGTCTTATCAAACTCACCAATTTAGCCCAATCAAACGCAGAATACATAACAGTAACTCAAAAAATTAAAATCGTTTACTTCCGACGTCTCATTTACTTTTTGAGAGGTCTTTTTATTTATGATGGTATGTCGTTACGAAATAAATGCCCTTAAGGAGGGTTAAATCGCCCAGACCGCCCTATAAATTTTTCAGTTAGGGCTGAGTTTAATTGTCTTGACAGATACAGACAAGAAAAGGCCCTCGGGCTATTAAAAACTTCGTTTTCAGGAGAAAAAGATGAGGAATAGCGACGATGAAATGAGAATGGTTATTCGCTTTGAGGGTACGAAAAGCATTAGTTAACATGCAGATTCTTGGAGAAATTTTGCAATACAAGAAACACACAAAATTAAATGCCTTTTAAAGGGTGATGTAACCCATTATTAAAAAGAAAATTTAAGGGCACATTTATCTGAAAACTGTTCGTAACCACATAGACTCGAAAATACCTTGAACTACTCCATCTTAGCAACTATACTTTAATGGTACACAGAAAAACCACAGATTCCTTATGCCAAAATATTAAGATTTACCCACACATACCTTTATTCAAAAGTTGATAATAAAGAAGATACAGGGTGTCAAAGTAAAAAAATATTTTGTTTCTATTATTTTAAATATTATATATTTTTAAAAAACTTGGTATCTAGGGGTTTTTTAACAAAAGCCATTTAGATTTATTATTATTTTTTATGTGTAAATCGGAGGGGCTTGACTACACTATTTAAATTTTTCTAAAACGTCCTAATTTTTTTGTGGTACACTGTATGTACTATCATAAAGTAACATACCTACGGATAAGAGAAACCATGACATGCTAAAATTTTCGTACCGCTTTTGCGGCAGGCTTGGCGGCAGGCTTGTCATTTTTCCAGTTTATACTTTAAATGCGTCGGTCGAAGCCTCACCTCGTGTAACATCAGCGGTGGGGAGACACGTAAGCTTACTGAAATGACTAACTGGCGGTATTTCAACGAGAAACGAATAAAATTATATTGGGAGTTTTCGCATGACCTGTCCTTAAATCGGCTATTCCATGATAACTCTTATAATTTCCTTACTCTATGGTACTATTTATGTTAACCAGTAAACACCGCTAGGGTTTCTACGACAAAAAAAAGATATACTTTGTAAGAATGGCTCTGTGTGACCGTTCTTAGGATATTTGAATTTAACTGGTTTAGTGCAGCCAATAATTCCTTTAAAAACAGCGTATTAGCAAAAACATTATAGCTACCGCCATAGAAGTCCAGTTGAAATGGCAGAATTACGAACGATTTATCTCAACGGTGCTTATGTGGACGGCTTCGTAGCCTGTTTAAGCGGGCTTATGAGAGGACTTTGATTTTCTGCGCCGTTATTCTTTCATATACTTTTTGGTTGCACTAAACCACTTAAATGCAAATATCTTGAAAACGGTGGCTCGGAGTCGAACTTAACGAAAACTTCCTAACATCACTAGCTCACATTTTTTAAATACGGTCTTAATATTTAAATATTGAAAGTTTAATGGCAATTTTATTTTAAATTTACCTTATGCTTTAACCGTAATACAGCACTGTATTTCTCAGAATTCGGTAAAAATAGTAAGTACTACATTTTAAACTAATACATTGGTTAATTCAAAAATAATAACTGAAAAATACAAAAAAATTATTAAATGATTTACTTATAAAATAACAATTTTTATGCGGAACTTGTTTTAGGTTTTTTCTACTTAGGTAAAGCTAACAACAAGCAAAACATATTTAATAACATAGCCCCACAAAAATAGGAAAGTTGGTGGTCCAAAGGACTAGACCATGGTATCTTTATGTTTTTGGGGTCACTGAATCCGAGTCTGGTGTTGGTTTCACCCCATCAGGTCACAATTAGGGTCATTTTAAGGGTAAATCATTAAAATTATTGAAAATAGACCAAAAACGTGGTACCTTTATGCTTTTGAGGGCGCTTAATCCGAATCCGGGAGGGTCAATTTGACTACAGATTCGAATTTGGCGACCCAAAAACCCCAAGATATCATGATTTTGGCGCATTTACGATAACTTCTGAGATTTGACCTTGATATGATCTTAATCCCAACCTCATAGGGGCAATTTGACGCCGGATTCGGATTTAGCGACCCCGAAAACTAAAATATACCATGATTGAGGTCTATTTCCAATAAAATTTATTTATTTGACCTTAAAATGACCCTGACCGTGATCTAATGGAATTAAACTGACTCCGGATTCGGATTCAGCGATTCCAAAACATAAAAATACCATGATTGTGGTCTCTTTTTAATAACTTTTAATGATCTGACCTTAAAAGGCCTTGACCCTGACCTGATGGGGTGAAACCGATCCCAGATTCGGATTCAGCGACCCCAAAAACAAAAGAGACCATGGTCTGGTCTTTCGAACCTTCAACTTTTTTTACTTGTCGGGCTTTGATTAACCTTAAAATGACCTTGACCCTGACCTGATAGGGTTAAACCTACCCCAGATTCGGATTTAGCGACCCCAAAAACATAAAGATAGCATGGTCTAGTCTTTCGGACCACAAACATTTTTATTTTTGTGGGCTGTGTATTTTTAACTGTAATTTATCTAAAATATCAGAAAAGCCTTAAAAACAAATACTTAAATTGGTTTTTTCTCTTTTTCGGGGTCATCCCACCCAGGCCCGACGACCGCCCCCTAGGTGGTGCACTGCAGTCTGAAGGCTTATTGTACCTTGACCCCCTACTCCTTCCCATTTACACACCATTCATTCCATAACTTGGATGGTTGTTGCTCAGTCCGTTTGTTCACCCCCGAGCAGAACACCGCGTGCCGTTGCCCAAAACCCACAATGCCGGTCACCCATCCAAGCTATGGGCGCGCACTTCACTGCTTAACTCCGGAGATCGACGCTTGCCGATACAACCGGAGCAGCCACAAGCGCTTAAATTGGTAATAGATTATTTATTTTTCTTAACATTGACGATATGATGATATGATTAATTTTTGCGGAATTATGCAAAATCCCTCTAAGTTGTTTTGCCTTTGCTCAAATTTAGGATCTTACCATCATACCGAAATGTTAAGAAAAACAAATTATCTACTTTTTACTTAAATACTTACTTTTTAAGGCTTTTCAAGTATTTAAGATAAATAACTATTGAAAATTATTAAAGATGGTTTGCTTGCTGTTGGATTTACTTAAATAGAAAAAATTCTATACAAATTGTTAGGTTTTTATAAGCAAATTTGATCATTTATTACTTGTGGTTTTTTACTTACTATTTTTTACTAAACTTATGTATTATTTTACAATGTAGAGCTCAACATTTTTACCGAATTCTGAAAAATACAAGGCCGCATTACGATTAAACCATACTGTGAATTTAAATTAAAATTGACTTTAAAATTTCAATATTAAAACATCAGGACCGTATTTACAAAAATGTAAGTAGGTTTAATAAAGTAATTTAATAATTTTAAATGTAAAGTTAAATATTTTTAATACATTTTTAAAAATACAGGTCCGTATTAAGATTTAACCTTAATGTGTGATACATCATTGAATTTGTATTAGAATCGGAATTTAAATTTTGATAATAAAATATGAGTAGCGTAATTAAAAAATAAAGTTGATGATGGTCCTACGGAGACAAAACGTCGCAGTTCAAACAAAATACCATTATTAAATAGAGCAGAAAAAGTGGCAATTTGAAAGTGCAATTTATTTTTAAATCTGTTTTTAAGTAAGACCAGGAAAAAATAAAACAAATTTTCAGTTTTTCGGCTTTTTCGAATATTTCCGGAAATACTTAGAATTTTAAAACTTTTAAACGACATAATATTAGGCACATTAAACCTCAACTTTGTTCTCATTTAACCGACTTTGTATCGCTACCATTTCAAGATCCCATACTGGCCCTCATTATCTTGGACACGTGTAGCTTTTATGTGGGGTGGGGGGAAGAGAAAATAAAATAGGAATCCAAAATTTTGAAAACCAAAAAAAAGGTCTCCCTTTTCACAAACCATTCGTTTCCTTTTTTCCTATTATGCTCTGAAAAATGTTTGAAGTGCAAAAGTGCAAAAGAAAATAATCATTAAAAAAAATTGAACCCACTTCAAAAAAAAAAGTAAAAGTTACTGAAAAGATAAAAATAATAAAAAAATCAAAAACAAAAGATATCGGGTAATAGCATATTGCATAAAAGTAAAAATCTTTTGTTTATTAAGTTATTAACAGTAATTGAGCACGTATGTTATTACCCGTTACTTCTTTTTATTATTATTAACTTTTTAACTATTTTATTTTTAATGTATATTCTTAGCTTTTTAGTTTCTTATTATTACAACTCAATCGGTAACTATTCACTAAAAACACTACTTGTACCTCTTTTAGCGGTTAGCTGTAGCTTCTATCGATTTATAAGCTTTTGACAGCAATGGAGGTTTAATAAAGGAACTAAAAAAAGATTTAACTAACCATGACTTCCACCTATACTCTGTCTTTAGTTCCATATATTGTCTATCAAAGCTTACAAATCGATACAAAGAGGGCCGCAATAAATCGATTACACACGGGGCAACAGCTAACCGCTTGTATATTGGTAAAATATATAATATCTGTCAGAAGCTTATAAATCGCTATACGCGGGGCTGCATCAAATCGATACACACGGGGCTGCGGCTATCCGCTTGTCTTTTAGTTCGGTAAAAAGGCTTAATTTTACCCCAAGATTGTCGGTATGGCAGAGAAAAAAAATAGGTTAAGTACCTCTCTCTCGCAATCCTGACTTTATTTTTATGGGACCACCGCGGAAGTCCACTCTTTCAAATAAAAAAAAAATTAAAAAAATTAAATCGGTCCACGAACATTAGAGTAATCGCGGCAAATTGAGAACCTCCTCGTTTTTAAAGTCGCTTAAAGAAAAAATCCTTTCTTTCCACAAACATGCATTTTAGTGGTTTTCCAACAGATTTCTCTTTTCTTCGTTACCGGTACGCATTAAAACACTACAAACAAAGAATTTCTCCATACAAATTTCTTTTCTTCATCATGCTGAAGGGGTGGGGGAGGGGTTCAAACCTCCACTCTTATATACGCCCATACGGTACTTTTTAACACGCTTTTATTAACTTGGGTTGTAACTATCTATCTATCCATCTGGCTGCCTATGTAACGGAATCTTTGAGCCTAATTTTAACCAACTTCCAGCTATTCGATTTCTTTGAAACTTTGCACACGTATTAAGGAAACATGACAATGCAATAATCTGCAAACAGTATTCCGTTATCTTGTTTTTGATCGCCAGGAAAAAAAATTCCATTATATTATAAAAACAACACCTAGGTTGCCATCTGTTGGCAAAATTTCTAACTTTGCTATTAAATGAAGAAGAAATTTTTAGTGGGTTGCAATATGTTGGCAACGGTCCAAACATTGCCTGGATTGCCATCTGTTGGCAAAATTTCAAACTTTGCTATTTAATGAAGAAGAAATTTTTTAGTGAGTTGCAATCTGTTGGAAAAATTTTAAAATTTGCTACTCTTGTTCATTAAAAAATTTTTTCGCCATTTTGTCAAGAGTAGCAAAAACTAAAAAACAAAAAATAATTAATAGTTTAAAAAACTAAAAAACACGCTTTTATATGCAACCGAACCAAAAATTAGAAAATAATTTTTCATTAAAAAAAATATTGTCATTTCATAGTAAAAAGCGTGGGGTGATAAATATATTAAATGTTATAATTATTATATTTGCAAATATCTATGATGGAAAAGTTATGAAAAAATAGTAAAATGCACCCACACGCTTTTACTATGAAATGACAATATTTTTTAATGAAAAATTATTTTCCAATTTTTAGTTCGGTTGCATATAAAAGCGTGTTTTTTAGTTTTTAAACTATTAATTAT